>CAUYLG010041892.1:0-84469 GCA_963573385.1 Cacajao melanocephalus
CTCCTCCGCCGGGAATCTCCTAGTCTGTGGGCAACAAAAATTCGTCTGAAAGTGCGGCGTCCACTCGCTCTCTGCGCTTTCACTGGGAGCTACAATCCTGAGCTGTTGTTAATCGGCCATCTTGGATCTCTCTCCTCCCAACTCTGTTTTTAAAGTCTCTCTCCCAACATAGGCCCTGCTTCAAGAACTATTACAACACCTAACCCCTGCTCCCTGTGAGACTTCTAAGGTGTAAATAAGCCTGCCTCTAAGACCTCATGCTGCTGGCTTGAATTTCAGCTTTCTCTAGTTTTCTATGTGAGTCTCTTCTTATTCACCTGCTTTTTGGATCCCAAAATTATATATCTTCTTTTTTTATGTCTCTTACTCTCTTTAACCTTATGGTTTAAGCTGTTTTTATTACACTAGAGTCATTTTAGTGAAGTTTGGAAGGGAACAAAGAGTAAATATGTGTTCAGTCAGCCACGCTGTTTAAAAAGTGGTTTTCTTTTAAATTACAAAATATATGCATACAGTTTAATGAATATTATAAAGTGAATGATCATTAACCAACACTCAAATTAAGAAATAAACATTGCTAGCATCCCCAAAGCCCCCCATATGTCCCCACATGATTACAACTAGCTCTCTCCCTCTGGATGTGACACCATCCTACCTTTCATGATTACTGCTTCCTTCTTTTTCTTTATGGTTTTATCACCTATGTATCCATTATGAAACAACTGAGTTTAGTTTTGCCTGCTTTGAATTTTATATAAATGCAGACATATGGTGCATATTCTTTTGTGTTTGGTTTGTTTTACTCAACTCTGTAAAATTCAACCACATCATCACCGCACACATCTACTTCAGTTATACACGGATACCACAAACTATTTATCCATGTTACTGTGGATGTACTTTGGGGTTGTTTCTAGTTTGGAGTAATCTTAATGCTATGGACATTCTTGTACACACTCTTTGTGCACATATACACGTTTCATTTGGTATGCCACAAGATGTGGAAATTCTGTGCACAGTGCATAAATATCTTCATCCTTCTAGATATTCTTAGTTGTTTTCCATGGTGCTTGTACCAACAGTCTATGCACATTCCCAGTGCTCCACATTTGTGCCAACATTGGTATTGTCTGACTTCAGTGTCTGCCTATTTGGTGGCAGTACAACCTAACATGTTTAGCTAGAAATACCTTGCTTAGTTTTCCATGTACCTTTCATCGCTTCATCACCACACTTTTAGAAAGAACTTCTAAAACTCCTCTCTCATAGAGGACAAGCCCATAAGGCAACCTTCATGTTCCATTGTGTTTTCTTAGAGATAGTTTCAGGTGGAGCTTCTGACAACCTGATCCAATTGGGACTAGTTGCTCACTAATTCTGCCTCGATCACCCCTTTCCTGACTCCCGTCTCTTTTATTCTTCTGCACTTTTTCCCCTGTTTTCATAGTGCACATCTTCCAGAAGCTTTATGAGAAATGGTGTGTAAGGAAATACTATTTTGAGACCTTGCATATTGAAAACATCTTTATTCTCTGCTCATATTCAGTCAATAGTTTGGGTAGAGAATTTTAGGGTGGAAATAATTTTTCACAAAAAACTTCGAAGGTGTTTTTATTGTCCTTTAGCTTTCAATGTTGCTGTTGAGAAGTCTGATGCCATTCCGATTTCTGATCTTTGTATATGACCTATTTTTTATCTCTCTCTCTCTGTGGAAGCTTTTAGGATTGTCTCAGTATTTCTGACATTTCACAACAGAAGTGAATTTTTAAATTCACTACACACTTGGTGAGCACTTTCAGTATGAAGAATATGTTTCTTAAGATTTTTGGAAATTTTCTTGAATTTTCCTTTGATAATTGCCTTCTTTCCACTCTCTCTTTAGAATTCCTAGAGTCATGTTTTCTGCCTCCAGGACTGAACCTCTAATTTTCTTTTCTTTCCACTCCCATTTTTCATCTTTGGGTATGTTTGTTTCACTTTGTAGGTTTCCTTAATTTTATCTCCTAACTCTTCCACTGATTCTACTCCAATATTTTTTAGTTTCTAAGAGCTCCTTCTTATTCTCTACATGTGACATTTTAATAACAAACTCTTCACATTTCATGTATGCAAAATTGTCCTTCTTAGGAAATGACAACTTGTTTTTAAAGGTTTTCCTTTGCTGTCTGCATTTACTGTTTTCTTAATGTTTCTTTTACAGTTTATTTTAGACTGTGTCTCCTATATAAGAGGTTTTTTCCAAATGGCTAGTGATCCCTAACTGACCGTTTATGTTAAGGAGAGAGGCACCGTGAGCTAATCAGAAACTCTGCATGTGGAGGGGGGACTTATTGATTGGAGGGCCTCACTTTAGGGCTTTAGGATGACCAGGTGGTAGCTCCGTCTTTTTAGAGCCTCTAAGTGCCAGGGTTTTTTTTTTTTTTGTTTTGTTTTGTTTTTGTTTTTTGGTCTGTTCTTTTGGGCTGCTTGATTTTTCCAGAAAGGAATTCTCTCCAATCGTGCCTAAAATAGTATAAGTCTGGTATTTAGCATGCTGGGAGCCGGTAGGAAAAAGGATGGATGGGTCAGGGTTGGAGGAGTAGTGTCTCACTCTTCATTAGGCAAACTTCCTCTAATGCTTGTTTTCCAGTAAAATGCCTTGCCCTAGCCCTTAGCTGTGACTGGTGCCCTCAAGCCAGAGTTTTGGGGTTTTGTTTAGTTTAACCTCTCCAGAAAGGGTGTCTTTAGTTTTCTGCCAAGAAGAAGGGAGGAGCAGCTACCTGGCTGCCCAGCCTAATAGAGGGAAGGGATGTGGTCTCTAAGAACTGCTTATATGAGTCTTCTGGTTTTTCATTCTACCTCACATCTCTATCTTTAGAGGTATATGGCATCTCTGATTTTTGACAAAAAAGAAAGAAGGTGTTTTCACACTACTGATAAAGACGTACCCAAGACTGGGTAATTTATACAGAAAAAGAAGTTTAATGGGCTCACAGTTCCAGGTGGCTGGGGAGGCCTCACAATCACAGTGGAAGGCAAAAGGCACATCTTGCATGGCCGCAGGGAGAATGAGAGAGAGAGAGAGAGAGATACAATCAAGCAGAAGGGGTTTCCCCTTATAAAACCATCAGATCTTGTGAGACTTATTCATTAACATGAAAACAATATGGGGGAACTGCCCCCATGATTCAGTTATCTCTCAGCAGGTCCCTCCCACAATGTGTAGGAATTATGGGAGCTACAATTCAAGATGAGATGGGAGTGGGAAGACAGCCAAACCATATTACGGGGCACTATAGTAGAGATTGTTTTGTTCTTGTTGCCTTTCATCTTTTAAGGTATTTAACAAGTGAAGAAAGCTAAAACTGAAGTCAATTTCCCCTTATTTACCTATATTGATTCTTCCAAAATTGTATTGAATACAGTCAATAAATTGTATTTATCTGCAGTCACCTCTTGTATCCTCTTTGTTCCTATAAGCTAAACACCTTTTTTATTCCTTTAATGCCATTTTAGTGGAGTATATACAATCCATATATTTTCCTAGACATTTTTTCTTCTTCATTCATAACTTTCTATATCCAAAAGAGTTTTTGAGCTTGCTTGCAGCAAAATATACAGATGCAAAAATGGTTGAAATTTGGGAAAAGTAACAAACTGATGTTTGTTCAAGTAGCAAAAGAAAGGAAACACCTGTAGCAGAAAGCGCTAGTCTAAGGATGTAGGCTGTGATTGTACAAAGGTTGGCCCTTACTAAACACTTTGGTAGTTCTGCTCAAAGGAGGAACAGGAGGAGTTTCACAGCCCTCACTATCTAACAGGAAACACTCCAGTGCATCAGGTAAAACTTCTACTAAGTTTATTGTGTCAGTTGATTCTGAAATGAATAAAAGTTCCTGGTGCTCCGACTTGGAATTGAGCCTACTGAAGAGGTTAGAGTGAGACCCAGACAAGAAAAATAAATAAATAAATAAATTGATGAAAGAAGACAGATGTGAGGGGCAGGCATGCCAAGTCCTGATTGATTGGCACCTTTCCCGATTCAAGCAGTGTGATGACATCATCTGTTGTTACTCACTTTAAATTTCCAAGTTACTCAGGTTTTCTAGGTGGGAAGGACATTAAGAAAGTACCCTGGGCCAGGTGCAGTGGCTCACACCTGTAATCCCAGCACTTTGGGAGGCCGAGGCAGGTGGATCACCTGAGATTGGGAGTTCGGGACCAGCCTGACCAAAATAGAGAAATCCTGTCTCCACTAAAAATACAAAAATTAGCTGGGTGTTGTGGTGGGCACCTGTAATCCCAGCTACCTGGGAGGCTGAGACAGGAGAATCACCTGAACCCGGGAAGCGGGGGTTGCAGTGAGCGGAGATCATGCCATTACCCTCCAGCCTGGGCAACAAGAGTGAAACTCTGTCTCTTTTTCTTTTTCTTTTAAGATGGGGTTTCACCATGTTGGCCAGGCTGGTCTTGAACTCCTGACCTCAGGTGATCCACCCACCTCGGCCTCCCAAAGTGCTAGGATTACAGGCGTGAGCCACCACGTCCGGCTCTAAACTCTGTCTCAAAAAAAAAAAAAAAAGGGCCCTATAGAGGAATTTTCTTATAGTCTTCTCTTTCTTTTCCATTTCAAAAGGATATTCTCAGAGCCCTGTAGCAACTGTGATTGTGATTTCAAGGCAAGGAATAAACAGACAGTAGGGAATTATGTTAGGAGTAAAGTTTCCTTTAATTTTCCTCTCTAAAAGAGAGAAAATAGGCATTTTTTTTCCTGATAAGAAAGTATATGAGTAAGCCTAGATTCAGGGCCCAATAAGATCATGCTCGATTTCCAAATTTCAGTTTTAGAAACTTTGGAGACATTCTTGATGCCAAAAGGCATTGTGAAGTAGTATCATTACAATTGCAGGTTTAGCATTTTCTTTATGCAATAAGCAGTACTGGGCTCTGGGGCTTTACAAAGATGAGCAAGCAGCAGTCCCTTTCCCCAAGGAGCTGACAGTGTTTCACAGAAGATAATAAAATGACACAAATGATTAATAGAGGAGGCACCTTCAGAGTATCTAGCCAGCTCACCACCCGCCTACATGGAGACTCAGTCCCATTTCCCACCTACAGGGTGAATCTGGGAAGTCACAAACAGGAACCCTGCCCTTCTAACTGCAGCCGATTAAATTAGAAGTCAAGGGATGTGTGACCCAAGCCAAACCAATTGGATTTCCCCTCCAAAGGATTTAGAATTATAATTCAAGGGTGTGTATCAGTCTCTGCTGTCTACTGATGTAAGGGCATAGAAGCACTGGCTTGGATATTTCTGACCAGGTACCAGGGGCAATGCAGAGAAAACACATCTGGAGAGAAAGAGGCATGCAGCGTGGCTTTCCAGTACTGCTTTTGGCCTCATGGGATCCATGAGATACTCCCACATTAAATGTCTTGATTAAAACAACTGTAATATAATACTACTGTGAAGACCAAGAAATGTATGCTAAAGGGGCTCAAAGAGGGAGAGAGAGCACATATGGTTGTGGAGCAGGTGGGATTAGAAATAGTGAAATGTTACATGAAAAATTTTGAAAAAAATTTTGACAACTGAGTCCACCTTAAATGACGGGCAAGATTCTAACAGGAGGAGATGGGTTGAGAGCATTAATTAGTGAAAGAACCATATGGAGGAGAGAGAAACTAGGGGTGTATATTCCAAGTAGCTTGGGGGTGGTTAGGTTTTATGGTGAAAATTAAATAGCTCTTGGAGTAGATTCTATCCTTGCATCAGCTATGACACAAGTCAGCACATTCTAGGTCCTTTTTCCACTTGGAAAGAATTACTCCCAATTATCAGTCCATTTCCCTTGGCTCCCTCTAACTACTTTGCTTCAAAAAAAAAAAAAATGAAAAGGTCATTTATTCCTATAGTTCTATAAAAGAAACCTGCTCCAAAAAGGTGTAAAATGACTTATAACGCAATGCTATAATTTTTGATATAAACTTCATCTTTGTTTCCTTGTTACAGAATAAGTGGTAAGTAAACATTACCTAGTAATGTGACATGAGTAACAGAAAATACAAACTTATATTCACCCTAGGGAAACCTGCTTGGTTCTGTTGACCCTCTTCTCAATATCTATCTGTAATCTTCAGATGTAGCAAAGGGCCAGCAACTACTTTTCTGGGAAAAAAAGATATTTTGCCAAACACATCAAAATATAGGACTGAAAAAAAGTGCATATATACCTATTTTGTGCAGTGGTCTGGTCATAGTTCACTGCAGCCTCGAATTCCTGGCCTTAAGGGATCCTCCTGCCTTGGCCAACCAAAATGTTGGGATTACTGGTGCCTTGCCCTATTGTTTAAACTACTGTTTTTTAAAAAATCTTGAATGTGAATATACTTCCAAAACTTGAAAGAACTATGAAATTATAAAGCATTATAAGAATAGGCATATTGGATATTTTTATATGTTTTTAGGTTCATTGGTTAGTGAGAGGAATAAAACTGAACTCAGCAGAAGAGTTTTGGAGAGAAACAAAAATTGAGGATTTTTACCTTATAGCTAACATTATCTACCTTATTTAGAGAAGGATTTAGTGTTTATACTATAATCCTTTTAGACAACAAGCCAATGAAATTTTAAATTAAAAGGCAACTCAAATGATTCCTGACAAGGGTACCAAGACCTTTTAATGGCCAAAGGGTAGTATTTTCAACAAATGGTGCTAGGAAAACTGAATATCCACATGCAAAAGAATGAAGTTGGACCCTTATCTAACACCATATAAAAAATTAACTCAAAATGGATCAAAGATTTTTTTAAGAACTAAAATGATACAATTCTTAGAAGAAAACATAGATCAAGCCTTCAAGGCATTAGAGTTGGCAATGATTTCTTGGATATGACACCCAACAAATTGGATTGCATAATCATTTTAAATTTTTGTACATCAAAAGACACTATCAACAGAGGAAAATGGTAACCCACAAAATGGGAGAAAATATTTGCCAACCGTATACCTGATAAGGGATTAATATCCAGAATATGTAGAGAAATCTTACAGTTCAACAAAAAACAATTTAAAAATGGGCAACATACTTAATAAACATTTCTCCAAAGAAGATATACAAATGGCAGTAAGCACATGAAAAGATGCCCAACATCACTAATTATTAGTGAAATGCAAATCAAAACTACAAGATACCACCTCACACCCATTAGGATGGCTACTATTTTTTAAAAGGAAAATAATAAGTGCTGACAAGGATGTGGAGAAATTAGAATGCTTGTGCACTGTTGGTGGGAATGTAAAATGTTGCAGCCATTGTGGAAGACAGTATGGCAGTTCTTGAAAAAAATAAAAATAGAATTAGCATATGATCCAGAAATTCCACTTTTAGGGGAATGCTCAAAAGAATTGAAAGTAAGATCTTATGAAATATTTGTACATTCATGTTCCAGCAACAGTATTCACAAGAACGAAAATGTGGAAGTAACCAAGTGTCCACTGACAGATGAATGGATAGGCAAAATGTGGTATGTCTATAAGATGGAATATAACTCAGTCTGAAAAAGGAAGGAGATTCTGACCTATGGTACAATGTGGATGAATCTTGAGAACATTATGCTGAGTTAAATAAACTAATCACAAGAAGACAAATAGTGTATGATTCCACTTATATGAGGTATTTTGAGTAGTCAAATAGAATGGTGGTTGTAGGGGGTTAGGGGGTGGGGCAATGGGGAGTTAGTGTTAATGGATATAGATTTTAATTTTTACAAGATGAAGAGTTATGGAGATGGACGTTGGTGATGGCTTCACAACATTATGTTTAATGCTACTGAACTGTATACTTAAAAATGGTTAAGATAGCAGATTTCATGTTATGTGTATTTGCACTAATAAAAAATATTGGGAAAAAAGTAAGCCATGTTTGAAAATATACTCAAGAAATGTTTTCTTCAAAGGATCTGAGCAACTGAGTAAGGGGCAGTCTGCTATGTTAAGCTGCCACACTGTTCTAATGCTCTCTGCACCTCTCCATTCTGGATCCGCCTCTGCCTTCCACTTCACTGTGCTTCTGCCTTTGTGGTACTAGTGCCAGTGGCCTTCTGAGTAGCTCCCAAGAAGAGAACAGCTGTTTGTCACAACAAGGGAAAAACTAGAAACTATCATCTTGAAGTAGAGAAGTTAGGAGTAGGAACTGGTTATTGTAATAGTGTTTTTAAATCTGAGCACTCTTTGTCAACTAAGGATGATTCATAGAGAAAGAGTAAAATATCTGGGAAACTGGTCTCTGAGAAAGAAATTTGTTCAGTGGAGGGTGTAGGTGAGATGGATTTGGCAGAGACTACTGCCGTCCCTTAGGATCCATCCTCTTCTTCTTCTTTAGAAATAGGACCTTTAGTTTTTAGTGTGCCATGTAGTCCTCTGGCTCAAAGGCTGCATTTCCCAGTCTCCCTTGCAACTACATGTGGCAATGTGACTAAGTTTTGTCCAGTGGGTTGTAAGTGGAACTGCCATGTAAAATTGATGGTAAAAGTCCTTAAAGGGCGTAGCTATGCACCATCAGACCTTTCGTTTTTCATACTACAGTGGAAGTCCAATGTGAGGATAGCAGAACTGTAAGAGAGGAGTTTGAATCCCAAACAACGTTCTATGGCCTCATCCCCTGCCCCACCCCAATCCTGAGCTACTTATTTCTGTACTTTAAATTGAAAGAGAATAAATTTGCATCTTGTTTAATCTATTGTTATTTTGGTTTCTGTCACTCTCAGCCAAACTTAATACTACTTCATAAAATTGGTTTAAAAAAATGATGATAAATTAGAAAACTATTTTAGGTCTAATGAAATTTTAAGATTAAAAAGTACTTCCTGATGTGGGTTCTGTTTTTCCTCCAAAATGTCTATGAAAACAGAAAAAGAGGAAATTTACAACATTAGAAATTTGGACCAATACAACCTAGTTGAAAGGGTTTTCTAAGAATTCCTTCTTTTGTCTATTCACTTGTTCACCATGTTTATTAAAAAATACCCCTCATGTGCCAGGCTGTTCTAGGCCCAGGGAGTATGGTGGTAAACAAAACAAATCAAGCCCTTGTCTTCATGGATCTTCTATTCTAGTGGGAGAAGACGGACAACAATTAAGATTAGAAAAGAAGTATAATGTCAGGTTGTAAGCATAAGTGAAGAAAAGCAAAACAAGGGAAAGGAGTAGAAAATGATAGACACAAATTATGAATTGAGTCTCTTGGAAGAGGCGACATCTGAGCAGACCCCTGAATGAAATGACAGTGGGAGTCCTGGTAATATCTGGAGGAAGAGCATTGAAAGCAGTGAGAACAACATGTGCAAAGGCCCTGAGGCAGAAACAGGCTTGGCATATTCCAGAAATGGTAAGGAAGATGATGTGCCTAGAGAAGAATAAGTGAAGGAAAAGAAGTGGTAAGAAGAGGTGTTTGAGAGCTTGTCAGGGGCCAGACAGTGTAGGATAAATCGATAGGAGATCATATTTAACTGTATTAAAAAACATACTTTGTGTCCCACTCTGAAAAGAAAATGCTGTGAAATGATGGTAAGACCTCTTGTCCCTCCATTACAATCTGTGTTGGGTTCAGAATCATAACATCTACTCTCATCACAGAGTTGGAATATTAGTCCATTTTTACGCTGTTGATAAAGACATACTCAAGACTGGGTAATTTACAAAGAGAAAGAGGTTTAATGGACTCACACTTCCATGTGGCTAGGGAGGTCTCACACCATGGCAGAAGGCAAAAGGCACATTTTACATGGTGGTAGACAAGAGAAAATGAGATCCAAAGTGAAAGGGGTTTCCCCTTATAAAAGCATCAGATCCTGTGAGACTTATTCACTACCATGAGAACAGTATGGGGGAAACTATTCCCAGGATTCAATTATCTCCTACCAGGTCCCTCCCATAACACATGGGAATTATGGGAGCTACAATTCAAAATGAGATTTGGAAAAGGATGCAGTCAAACCATATCATTCTACTCCCCTCCCAAATCTTATGTCTTCACAATTCAAAACCAGTCATGTCTTCCCAACAGTCCCTCAAAGTCTTATTTCAGCATTAACTCAAAAGTCCACAGTTTAAAGTGTCATCTGAGACAAGGCAAGTCCCTTCTACCTATGAGCCTGTAAAATCAAAAGCAAGTTAGTTACTTCCTAGATATAATGGGGTACTGACATTGGATAAATACGCCCATTCCAAATGTGAGAACTTGGCCAAAACAAAGGAGTTAAAGTCCTCATGCAAGTCCAGAATTCAATGAGGCAGTCAAATCTTAAAGCTCCCAAATAATCTTTTTTGACTCCATGTTTTAAATGCAGATCACACTGATGGAAGAGGTGGGTTCCCATGGTCTTGGGCAGCCCCACTGTGGCTTTTCAGGGTACAACTTCTTTCCTGGCTACTTTCACAGGGTAGCATTGTCTGTGGCTTTCCCAGGCACATGGTGCAAGCTGTCAGTGGATCTACAATTCTGGGGTCTGGAGGACAGTGGCCCTCTTCTCACAATTCCACTGGGAAGTGCCCCAGTGGGGACTCTGCGTGGTGGCCTCAACCCCACATTTCCCTTCTTCACTGTCCTAGCAGATGTTCTCCATGAGGGCCCTGCCCCTGCAGCAAACTTCTGCCTGGACATCCAGATGTTTTCATATACCTCTGAAATCTAGGCAGAGGTTTCCAAACCTCAATTCTTGACTTCTGTGCACCAGCAGGCTCAACATTACGTGGAAACTGCCAAAGCTTAGGACTTGCACCCTCTGAAGCCACAGCCCGAGCAGTACTTTGTTCCCTTTTAACCATGACTGGAGTAGCTACAACACAGGACACCAAGTCCCCAGGTTAGAGACAGCAAGGGGGTCCTGACCCTGGCTTACAAACCATTTTTCCTCCTGGCCTGTGATGGGAAAGACTGCTGCAAAGGTCTCTGACATGCCCTGGAGACATTTTTCCCATTGTCTTGGTGATTAACATTTGGCTCCTCGATACTTATGCAAATTTCTGCAGCAGGCTTTAATTTCTCCCCAGAAAATGGGGTTTTCCTTTCTCTTGCATCATCAGGCTGTAAATTTTCCAAACTTTTATGCTCTGCTTCCTTTTTTAAACTGAATTATTTCAACAGCACCCAAGTCACATCTTGAATGCTTTGCTGCTTAGATATTTCTTCTATCTAATACTTTAAATCATCTTCCTCAAGTTCAAAGTTCCACAGATCTCTAGGGCAGGGGCAAAATGCCACCAGTCTCTTTGCTAAAACATAGAAAAAGTCACCTTCATTACAGTTGTCAACAAGTTCCTCATCTCCATCTGAGACCACCTCAGCCTGGATTTCATTGTCCATGTCATTATCAGCATTTTTGTCAAAGCCATTCAACAAGTCTCTGGGAAGTTCCAAACTTTCCCACATTTCCCTGTCTTCTTCTGAGCCTTCCAAACTGTTCCAACCTTCACCTGTTACCAAGTTCCAAAGTCTCTTCCACATTTTTGGGTATTTTTACAGCAGCACTCCACTCTACTGGTACTAATTTACTGTATTAGTCTGTTTTCACACTGCTGATAAAGACATAGTCGAGACTGGGTAATTTATAAAGAAAAAGAGGTTTAATGGACTCACAGTTTCACATAACTGGGGAGACCTCACAATCATGGCAGAAGGCGAAAGGCATGTCTTACATGGAGGCAGACAAGAGATAATGAGAGCCAAGTGAAAGGGGTTTCCCCTTATAAAACCATCAGATCTCATGAGACTTATACACTACCATGAGAACAGTATGGGGGAAACCACCCCCATGATTTGATTAGCTTTCACTGGGCCCTTCCACAACATGTTTTGGGAATTATGGGAGCTATAATTCAAAATGAGATTTGGGTGGGGACATGGCCAAACCATATCAGTTGGGCAGTCAGCCACCTGTTGTTGGGAGATTTTCACCAAAGTGCATCTTTTTCTGTACAATCAGAGGCTGCCACCTCCAGAGAACATATTATCTCCCTTAATCCTCTGTCTGGATACTTATGGGGGTAGAGTGAACTGGCAGTGCCCAGTGAATCTTGAGAGGGGTCATCCTTACAAGTTAAAGCACCATAGTTGGTGGAGATGGAAGAACCTCAGATGCAGTGGATGTTATAATCTATGGCTTTTATGATGGTATTTTCATGGTGATAGAGTGAGAATGCCAGACAGTGGGAACAGGTGATAATATTGTCTCTGTCTAAAAGAGTCATAATAAATGCAAATCTGCTTATCATGCTATTGAGTTAAGTACTAAACTTTGCTATGCCATCCAGTTGTAAAACCTAGAGTCCCAAAGAAAAGAATAATAAGATGAAAAACAACACAATCAATCTTTGGCTAACACTAAGTCTGGAAATTACTCTCCCATTTGAGATGATTACCAGAAAAATCATCAATATATACCCTATGAAAAACTCCTGAGGGGCAGAGGAATGGGATCAATGCTTCAAAGACTCAGAGAAAGAAAATCACTATAAAAATTATTTGCTCCTAGAATTTAAAAAATATTTTAAGAAAACTGCTTGGCATTCTAAAGGTGAAAAGACTTTAGAATGAGATAAAAGAGAGATTACTTTTAAAAATTCAGTGATGTTAAAAATGTAACAGCAGAAGTGAAATCTACATTGGGAGCAGGAATGTAGACTCCTGCAGCATTACTGGGACAGACACTGGAGTCAATGACATGAAAGACAAACTTAAGATCTCTTCAGGTATGTGGGTAAAAGAAAAAAGGATTCAAGTGAATAATATAGAGGGCTAGGGACGGGCGCGGTGGCTCACGCCTGTAATCACAGCACTTTGGGAGGCCAAGGTGGGTAGATCACGAGATTCAGGAGATCAAGACCATCCTGGCCAACATGGTGACACCCTGTCTGTACTAAAAATACAAAAATTAGCTGGATGTGGTGGCACACACTTGTAATCCCAGCTACTCAGGAAGCTGAGGCAGGAGAATTGCTTGAACCTGGGAGGTGGAGGTTGCAGTGAGCCAAGATCATGCCACTACACTCCAGCCTGGGCCACAGAGTGAGACTTCATCTCTCTCTCTCTCTCTGTGTATATAAATATATATATATATATTTATATTTACACACATATATAGATACACATATGTATATATATACATACATATACACACATCTATATATAGAGAGAGAGAGAGTGAGAGAGAGAGAGGACTGGATAGATTTATTTAAGAATTATACATTTCTGAGGAAGATACTAGAACAATTAGAACAAGAGTAATTAAAGGTATTACTTTAAAAAACCTGACAATTCAAATTGAAGGGACTCACCATTCTAGATGATAGTAATGAAAAGAAGGATATCCTAGAAATACCCTGGCAAACGTTTGGGAATGCAAGTATAAAGAAAAAACCACATCTACTAGTATTCTGTCATAAAGCAAGTTATTCATGAGGAAACAAAAATCTAGCTGTTCTCAGCTCTCCAATGAGAAATGCCAGAAGACAACAGAAAAAGTTCTTAAGATTTTTTGAAGGAAAAGACTATGACCTAAGAATTCTCTCAGCTGAAATTTTTTTCCTTATATGTGACGACAACAGATGAACAACCCCATATATTCAAAGGCTCAGGAAATACAGCATTCATGTATTCTTCATGAAAATATTATTCTGAGACATACATCAGACACCTGAAAGATATGAAAGAATAGGGTATGGATTATACATAGTTCATGGCATTATGTGAACATTAGAAAGCAAGATGCAATAACTTGGGAAAACAGAAGCCATGTCTAAGAGCAGTACTTCCAAGCCATAACTTACACTAGCCCAATTCTCAATAAATTGGAAGGCAGCTAAACAATCACACAATGCCAGTATTTTATAGTGTCAGGGTCTATTCACATATAATCTCATTTAATCCATTTTATCTCTGTGAGATAAGAATTGATATCCCCATTTAAGATATGGGATACTAAGATGTATGAGGAAGCACTTGGCTAAGGTATCATGGCTTATAGGTGGCAGTCAAGAGGTCAGTTTGCAGTCTACAGGTTTAATTAACCTCTTACTATTCTGCTTCTAACATGACCACAGAAATGTATTGACCATTACCTGCCTGAAGTTCTGTTCTTAACTCTAGGTGTCCAAAAGAAGATGAATTTTGTTTAAATAGTGTTTTCCCATCTCTAGGGCTATTGGCTTTAAAGAAGTTTCCAGAACTGAATCCAATTCTTAGAAGGATCCAGCTGGATTCTTTTGTGTGTTATTCTAACAGGTTGCTTCACATATATATATAATTTTATATATGATTTATATAATATATATAATTTTATGTATTATATATCAATATGTTTAATATCATATGTAATATATATAGTACATTTCATACTGGTAGGACATAATTCCAAACCACGTTTGTTCAACCAACTGAATTACTTGGATTTAGCTTCTATTTCCCTGTTTATTTCTTTCTGAAAATATTACATAAATAACATCAGTTTACAAAAAAGTAAAATCTGGTACAGCTTTTTTCATACACTAGGCTAGACTAAATGCATTCTGTGGATTGTTTACCTAGGACCAACGGGTATATTTTAAAGTTGTATAAAAATGAACAAGGACTGCTTGAAATAGACTGATAGCAGAGCACATTTGGCCGGAGCCTCTATTTTAGAAGGAAAACCTGAGAATCATATTATGTGAGTGTGATTCATGTGTTAATAGTATTTCAAGGCAAGCCACTTAAGAGATGTCCTGAGTGCTGATACTGGAAATGATCTTTTCTTCAGTGCTTTCAAGTGTCTTCATTGAAGTGTACACATCCTATAACAAGTATCTACACATTGTGATTAAGAGAGCAAAGTCTGAAATCAGACCTAGATTAAAGATCTAATTCTCTGCCAGCTGATTGGGCAAGTGACTTAATCATCCTACAGCAGTTTCTGCATTTGAAAAATGGAGATAATGTCTATCTCAAGGCATTTGATTACACTGATTAGTCAAAAGAATTACACTGACCAATATAAAACGTGCCAAGCATGTATGTGCCACATGAAGGCTCATTAAAAAGTGGGTATTATTATTAATCTTCCAGTAACTACCATTTCTAACAACAGACTGAAGGGGATCAGAAATACTTGTTAAGTAAAAACAGAAGAAACAAACAGCACAGATTTTCTGCTCTCCTTTATAATCGCTTACCTGTCTAAGGACTGTGATCTCAGCTCACTACAGATTGTCACCCGAATTAACCTACTGTCACCCATTAACCAATCAAATAAGGCAGTCTAAAAACTCCAGGCGTCCCTTTCCGTAAGGACCCGGACTGTTGAACTGGAAAGCTAAAATTCAAGGCGTGACAATTGCCCTTTGTCCCACATTCCCCCACCGGTCGCCCGCTTATTTAAGTGGTGCGTCCCCTCGGGTACCACTTGAACAAAATCTGCGCCCAGCGCTCCCTGTGTAAATTCGCTGGAAGCAGCTGGAGGCTTCAGTTCTAATCTGCTCCGGTGTCCCTGGCGCCTTGGCGAACTCGGCCACTCCAGTCCCTCAACTGGTGAGCGCTCAGGGAGGCGGGCGGACTCTCCAAGGTCCCAGACCCGGGTTTAAGGTGCGCGGCCCGCAGCGGCGGGTGCAGAGGCTACTGCCAGACCTCACCCCGCCTCCCGCCTTCCGCGGCGCTCGGAGGCCGACACCTGGAGGACGCCTCCAGTCCCCGCGGGACGCCACGCCTGCGCGCCGGGGATCTGGGATAAGAAGTGAGCGCCGGGCTCGGGCTGCGCGCGGCGAGGCCACCAGTGTGCGCGCAGGGCGCAGGCGACCGTGCGGCCATGGACACGCCGCGGGGTATCGGCACCTTCGTGGTGTGGGACTACGTGGTGTTCGCGGGCATGCTGGTCATCTCAGCAGTCATCGGCGTCTACTACGCCTTGGCGGGGGGCGGCCGGCAAACCTCCAAGGACTTCCTGATGGGCGGCCGCAGAATGACCGCCGTGCCCGTGGCGCTGTCCCTCACCGCCAGCTTCATGTCAGCCGTCACCGTCCTGGGCACCCCGTCCGAGATCTACCGTTTTGGGGCCATTTTTAGCATCTTTGCCTTCACCTACTTTTTTATGGTGGTCATCAGCGCAGAGGTCTTCCTCCCGGTGTTCTACAAACTGGGAATTACCAGCACCTACGAGGTAAGCGGCAGGGTGGGCTGGGACCCTGCAGGGCGCGGAGGAAGGGGCCTCTGCAGACCTCTGGAGATGTTTTATTGGGGGCAGACTCTCACCGCGACGCCACATTGAAATCTCTCCCGGTTCATCATCACCCTCCCTCCACTCCTTTCTGTCCCCCAACTCTCCGCTCGCATTTCTTCCCTTCTACGGAGGTGTGTCCTCTAGGGTGGAAAAAAACCTGGGATTTACTCTACTGGGCTTGGTGGAGAAAAAAAAAAGAGGCTTCCAAAGTGAACGGATTGGACTAGCAGTGCTCGCTAAGGTCCTTTCTACCTTTAGCATCTTTGATTCCCAGGCAAGGGGAAAGAGTTAGGGGAAGGTAAGTTCTTCAGGTCTCAGCTCCTCCTTCTTGAAATGAATCCTCTTGTTCCAGGTCCTCAGTGCCATTCACTTTTCCAAGATAGTTGGTGAAGAATTTGTGTCCCCCTTCCTTCCCCCTCCACACACACCCCCTTTCCACTGAGAAGCGGGCACCCAAATGGCTAAGGTGCTGTATCTCTTATCCCAGTACTTGTATTTGAGACCAGAGTCTACCACTTACCAGCTGGGTGATCTTGGGTGACTTACTTAACCTTTTGTGTCTATTTCCTCAAAAAGAAAATAATACCACCTACCTCATCTGGTTGTTGGGAGGCTTAAATGAGATGATGCAAGGTGTAGCATTTAGAATAGTGTTTAACACAAAGTAAGTGCCAGATAGGTGTTGGCTAAAATTATTGTGGTGGTGCTAGTAGTGATGATGGTAGTTATTCTGGGATCAGTAAAAAAATTAGGCAGCAAAATTCTCAAACAGCTCTACCTTCTCTATAGAAAGATAATTAAGGCAAACTGTCTTTCCTCTATTGCACAGGTCCCCTGGCTATAGGTTTTCTCAAGTTGTCTGCAGGAAAGGGCTTTGAAAAGATGATTCTTGTTTAGTTTAAAGAGCTGTTGAACGGGAGGTGCAGGGGTGGGAAGGATCAAAGCTCAGGGGAGTGGTGGGGGCCCAGTTCAATGCCCTCAGTGGTCTCTTTCACCCAGGCACTGATCCGTGAGCTCCATGGGACAAGGCTGCAGAAGTTTCCTCTCTACTAGGCCATTACCCAGAGGGCTCCAATCCAGGGCTCCTCGCAGGTGGTTTCCTAGTGAAGCTGGTTCAACCGGTGCTGGGGACAGGGCCTCAATGGCAACAAACACTGGTGACATTCTGCCTGGGCTCTAGTGACTTCTTC
This sequence comes from Cacajao melanocephalus, assembly GCA_963573385.1. NCBI lineage: Eukaryota > Metazoa > Chordata > Mammalia > Primates > Pitheciidae > Cacajao > Cacajao melanocephalus. The sequence goes on from CAUYLG010041892.1 coordinate 17,419, forward strand.
CAAGGAGAGGCATCCCTGGGCAGCATTGCCTTCCATTCACTCTGGTGCTGTGTTTGGAGAGCTCAGTAATCCTCCCAGAAGTGAGCAAGTTGCAATCTATTGGTTTTGCTCAGAAGTGACTAAACTGGCAAAATTCCCCAGACCAAATTCAGTTCTCAATCATTTTTTTTTACTTCTCCTTATAGTGAGGAGAAATAAATTATAATTCCAGACTATGGCTTCTTTGGAGAACTCAAAAGGCTAATGACACTGGACCCACATTCCCTGTGGCCACAAGAACTCGAAATTACAGCCATTGCTCTCACTTTCTATTAATTTCTATATTGAGGTTTTATCATTGTGTTTTCATGATTACTGATTTTTGGTAGAGAAATTTTTATCTACATTTATGTCTTCATCAAAAATGTGAAAGGGAAAATGGACAGGGGTAGAGGGATCTCTTGTTTCCAGGGAGATGTTAAGAGAATATATTTCTTAGTGAATAGGAAGAATATTCCAACATGTTAATATGTGAACACCTGGCCAGTGTCACTTACGTATGTTACCTGATACAACCTGTAGGCATTTGAGTCTGTGAGCTCTGATTTGTAGCTAACCAATTCCCAAACTTGGAAAGAGTTTGAAGAATCTGGCACGAGGACTTTAGTCCCCACAGATGAAAGCTGCTCTCCTAATCACTGGCCGATGCCTTTTCGGGGCTACAACATTAACTCAACCAGAAACAGATTTCCCTTATGTTTGCAGTGGTAGGGGCTAAGTCTGCAGGAGTTCCAGCTAAAAATGGAAAAAAGCAAATTGAATGTTGAACGCATGCCGGGCACTGGGCTACATTGCGTGTTTTACATACATTATCTGACTCACATTCAGATCAATCTTTATGAGGGAAGTACTATCAAGAGCCCCATTTTGTGGACAGAGACTCAGAGTAAGTTATGCTGCTAGGAATGTGAAGCAGTGTAGACCTATGCCTAGCAGCATACTGGCTGCTTCTAAAGGCTCTGATGAGTCTATTATAACCCCAAGCAATGCTTATGCCAAGGCAGAGAGAACAAGGGAAGCAATACAGGATGCATGAAGTTGTGGGTACACTGCAGGTATCCACCTCTGGGGTGCCAGGCAGTTGGGAAGGGGGAAGTTAGGCAACATGCTAAGACCCTCCTAATCGGTCATGGCAAAGACTTTCCTGTGGAGTGTGTTGTTTATTGTTTTACACCGAGAGGTACAGAATCTATACAGAATATGCAGTACAGTGTTGAGTGATCGATACCCTGGCATTCTTGCCAGGGTATGAAATCTCTCCCTGTTGACATTTCTTTAGCAAAATTTAGCTGTTCACAAGCATATTTTTCATCTATCACTGCCTTCAAAATGTAGTCCCAATAGGTGTTTAGCAACTTCCAGACCCAAGTATAATGCAGGAATCCAATTTAATCCATCAATTCTTCAAGACCCTCTGGAGCCTACTAAATCTGTGTGTAAACTGAGTTGCTTAGACTTCATGTTTGTTTATTATTTATATATTTATTTATATCAACAGAAGTTATTCAAAGTTCTGAGGACCGTAAGAGGTCTTGGTTGATTTAGGCATCTCTCGTTACTCTGTAATTATGTCCAGAAATCTAACAAGTATCCCTAAGGCTGCCACACAGTGACTTGGACATCTGGTCCAGTCTTCAGGTATTTCTTCAGCAGCCTACTAATTGATGGCTGAGATCATAATAGACTTCTTCGTTCTGTCTTGAGTTGGTCTTTGAGCTTAAATCACAAGATTTCCTGGATGAGCTGATTAACTTAGTTGGTTCAGCTTGGTTCAACTTCCTTTCTTCAATGTGGTTTGACTACATTCTTACCTCTGTCACATTTTTCTTTTAAGTTTTCTTTGGTCTCCAGCAATTTGGATGCATGTACCTAGAAAAAACAAAGACTTCTCTTCTATTGATGTCCATTCACATGTTTAGTGATTCATAGAGATTTGTAAAAAAAAATTCTAAAGAAATATAATAACACTGCCTGGTTTCCAGGCTTAAGAAACTTCTCCAGTGTTCTAAAAAGGTTTCCAAAATATCCTTGAATGATTTTGACACATGTAATTCACTGAGATTCAATTTTCTCCAGGACCAGTGATTTGGACACCAATAGCTTCTTAATATCTTACTTTTCAAGTTTACATTTACCCATCCATTTATGTCATTGAATAGTCTCCAAACCCTGCAAAGTGAGAGGGAAACAAATTATTATTATGCACCTCATTTTAAAGAGAAAAAACATGACATTTGGAGAATGATGGCCACAAGCTCATGGAGACAGGAATGGGACTGGGTCAAGGGCTGGAACTCTTCCTCCAGTGTGGTACATGGCATTGTGTATTTGTCACCCATCAGCGATTTGGGAGTGGGGTCTTACTATGTGGTAGTTTCACCCATTCACTTATTGAGTCTTAAATATGCAGTCAGATTGTTTACTTATATATACCGAATAATGTGCACAGATTTTAACATCAAAGGTTTTAAATGTGTAGTGTGGCCCTGCCAAGTTTGCAAGGCTGTCAACTTGGCATTCTCTCTGAGTCCCAGTGTCCTAGTCTCTAACATGTGTTCAGACACAGTACCTGGCTCATAGAGTTGTTGGGAAGACCATGCACACAGCAAGTACTCTGCATGTGTGAGCCGTGATCATGGGGGAAAATATCAGCTGTCTTCTCCTCTAATTATTACCTAATGCCAGTTTTTCATTCCTCTTCTTTTCTACTATATGAAGACTATTGTCAGCCTTAAACTTCTTAGTGATTATATTCAAGTTAAAGAATGCCTTAGATCCTAGCTCTGAAATTCTATGATCCTAACTCTGTAAAATGTATATTATGATACATTATATAACATAGGAGAGAAGCAGACTATGTTATGAGACTTAGAAGATTTCCAGTAGAATAGTAAAATTTGGCATGGTCATTGGCGCCAAACAGAAACTGACTTGGATGACTTAAGTTAAAAACAATTATTAGAAGGACATAGGGGAAGCTCACAGAACAGAGGGACAAGCTGAGTAGGCAACCCTTGGAAAGGACAGAAACTAGGGCAGCCTTTTCAAGCCACTCTGTCAGGATCACTCGTTTTTTTGTCTTTGTATCATGCCTTTAACATTCAAATACCCATTGGAAGGAAAAGTTGATTGGCTGAGCTGGGATTATGTGGCTTCCTCTTGGTCAGAAGAGGCAGGATAATTGACTGACAATTCCATCACAATAGTCTGCAATCAGAAAGGGTTGATGCCCCAGGTGAGTAAAGGAAAATGTATGGAGTAGATACCAAGAGAAAGGGGAGTACAACAGATTATGCTTACTGTAAAAATACAGAACGTAATTCCATTTATATGACATTCTGGAAAAGGCCAAACTAGAGAGGGAGAGCAGATCAGTGATTGCTAGGGTTTGGGGGAGGGACGAGGGCTTGATCACGAAGGGGAAGCACAAGGGAGTTATCTGGGTGATGGAACTGTCTTGTGTCCTGATTGTGATAGGGGCTGCACGAATCTGAGTACGTTGAACTGTACTCTAAAAACGAAAAGTCAATTTTGCTGTGTTATAAAAAAAAATCATACTAAAATAAAAATACAGAGTACAAATCAGTTATGATGTTGCTTTATATTTCTAAATTTAAATTTTCTTCTTGAGCTGTTGATTTTAAAAAAAGGCATCCAGAGGATTCTCACACATACATACATATATATATATATATATATATATATTTTTTTTTTTTTTTTGCAACAGTATTTAGAACTTCGATTTAACAAATGTGTTCGTCTCTGTGGAACAGTCCTCTTCATTGTTCAAACGGTAAGTAGCTCTCCATTTATTTTCTCTTTAGTCAGCTAAAATGTTTTTAACCATGGTATCTGGATGAAGCTTACCTGGGAAACACATGAAAGACAAAAAATATATGTTGAAAATATGAGGAAACAAAAAAGGAAAAACGCTTGTCACTGTACAGCATCAATCCTTAAGATAATCGAACAGCGTTTCAATAAATGCTTTACTTCCTGGAAAAGCAGAATGATTTAAGTAAATGTTAAATATTACATTGATGAAGTGACAGTCGGAAAATATGCTTTCCTTTATGTGACCTCCCTTCACCTCCACCAGGGTGACAGGAAGGGCATTATTACATGACAAAGATACTTGTTGCTGACAGTGGGAATTCTAACAAAAGGAGAACAAGTAGCATGTTTGTGACATATTGAGTAATAGGCATGAAAAAATTAACTTCCATAGGAAGACAGTAGGAAATAATTTTCTTTGAAATCATACTTTAAAAGTCAGTACTCTTTTAAAAATTAGACTATAAGAACCAACTAAAGTGTAAAACAATAGAATCATAAGCTCTGGAAGAGTTTTTAAAGCCAAATACTCAATTCAGTAATTCAAGAGCATACACTTATAGATTTACTGATTGACACAAAAGGAAAGCAAGGATTTGCCAAGTGGCTAGTGACTGAGAATACTTTCCAATGTTCACCCTGATGCTGGAAGATTATAATGATCAGTGTCACGATTATTTATATACACAATTTCCTCTTGGCAGTTAAACACTTTAGGGCTGGATTTGCTAATGGAGTTTGTGGAAGAGGTTTGCATTCTTGTCTCTAATTGCAGTTCCAAGTCTCCGATCAAAAGCTACCTAAGGGCAGGGCACAGTGGCTCCCGCCTGTAACCCCAGCGCTTTAGGAGGCTGAGGCGATTGGATCACCTGAGGTCAGGAATTCAAGACTAGCTTGGCCAACATGGTGACACCCCATCTGTACAAAAATTAGCCAGGCATGATGGCGGGTGCCTGTAATCCCAATCCTAGCTACTCAGAAGGCTGAGGCAAGAGAATCACTTGAACACAGGAGGCAGAGGTTACAGTGAGCCAAGATTATGCCATTGTACCCCAGCCTGGGTGACAGAGCAAGACTCTGTTAAAAAAAAAAAAAGAAAAAAAAAGCTACCTAAGGATTTGCTGCAGCGAGTGAGACAGAGTGCCTTTGTAAATTATGTAACTCAACTCCATTTTAAATTTTTGCAAATTATATAACTCAAATTTTATCAGTCCTTAACAACTGCAGTGTAAAAGGAAGGAATCCTTAGAGGGTTGAGCCTGGTAGCTTGCATTCACCAACTGTTCAAACCCTTATTGGATCTCTGTTAGAAATGCCAATAGAAATGAGAAGTGGGGACAAGTGTTAGGAAGGTGGCCTGTGGTCATGTTTTTAAATCTTCAACTTGGACAGAGTAATGACTGTGGAAAGTTAGTTCATTTTTGCAAAAAGAGGAGAGCTTTAGCACCTCCCATTTGAAGGACTTCATAGTTCTACTCATGTAATATAATCAAACATTCAAAAGGTACTTAATAGGTTTTTATTTTCATAGTATGCTTTTATGGAATAATCATGGACTTAGCTTCTATGGGATATATTGGAAAGATCAAATGCAATAAAAATTATATTTTGAGAAAAAGACTATCTATCTTACTATTGTACCCCAGATCAATAAATAGTTGTTAAATGTATTAATGAAAATAATGAATATTAAGATGAAATATCTTTTTAATATGAAAAAGATCAAATGGTTTTGTTGGCTTTCAGGATTTTTTTGTTTACTTTTGTTTAATTTATGAACATTAAAACTTTTAAAAATATGTTTTCCAAATTTTTACTGTTCTCTTGATTATGCAGTGATTAACAGTTTGAAGACATATGGTTGAGGGGCCATCCTCTTTTATATTATTATTCTTTCTTTTTTTCTAATTATTTTAGATGTAGGAAACTTTATTTCAAGCTTGAGTTGGTGGATCAGTGACCATTTGCATTAAGTAGCATATAAAAATCTGTATTTTTACATAAGCCGGTTACAAAAGCATGTTTGTAACTTATGACCATACCATAAACAGAAGAGTAAAATTTAGTTAAATAACATTTTTCAAGTTACAAACAAATTTTATTAGGCATTTTGAAACTGTTGTTTTAATTCATAATTGAAGCTATAGAAAAAATCAATTATTTTTTATTTTATAACTCAGACATAATTCATGAATTTTATAGTTCATATAATTCATTTGGCTTTCTTTTTCCCCCTAGATTCTGTACACTGGAATTGTTATTTATGCCCCTGCCCTGGCTTTGAATCAAGGTATATTTTAGAGTTGCCAGTTAGGTAACTCACATTTTGGGGTTCACTTTCAGCAAGCCTTATTTTCTCCTTAGGGAAATAGGAAGATGGAGGAATGCTTCTAGTAACCTACATCAACTTTACTAGAGGGGCAGAATGGGTTCAGTGTTTATACTAGCTTCTTTGGGTTTCTGGATGGATAGCTCCAAAGTGCCTGTAGATCATTACAGAGCAGACTTCTCCAGGTGGTACTTCTCTGGGATGTGTCCACCAGCCAGTCATTCCTTTAGAATTAAAGCCCCCTGTAGTCAAAGTCAGGATTCACGGCATCCCCTCCTGTGAGTCTATAACCTGGAGCCCATCTCCTGGAAGCTTCCCTGTAATTCTGCTCAGGTCTGTTGTAAAACCTGGACGGGAGAAAAGCTTTTCTTCTCCTCACTTCTAATATGGCCCAAAATGAGAGCGAAAGAGAGCCATGTGATTTGAAAAATCAGACTGCTCCTGGTGACAAAAGGACAGATGTCTGTAATACCCTTACAAATACATTTATGAAGATTGTGCTCACCAACAAAGTATCTATACTCTCTAGATTTGGGAAGATAAATGCAGTGAGGCTGGGATAGTTTATTGAAGCAAAGGTTTATGTTAGTCATATTTTCAAAAGGCTTTGGGAAAACACCATGCCCTTTGAATTCTTATCTATTGGAAGTGAATTTCTCTAAAACTTCCCTTGTAAAATGGACATGCGGACTCTGTGATGGGAAGAATGTGGTGCAATTCCTGGGGTAATGATATGACCTGAAGAAAACCTACTAATTCCACACTCTGTTTTCTTGATTTTATGATAGACATGTAGTTATCACCTAAGTTTATGAAGTAAACAGTATCATTACCAAGAGGAACTTCACATATAAGGTGCTGTTGAACTCTGAATGCTGGGCATGTTCCACCTCAATATTACCAACCTCACAAGTGGATCATTTCATATGTCGAGAACTGAGTTATAAACTTCATAAGTTACCTATTGGCTTTCAGTGTAATTAAACATAGTAGGGTTTTAAAGTGCAGTTCTGGGGATAATCAGAGGACTGACTTCAATCTTTGAAGACATGAAGGATTCTTTTCTTATCAGGCTCAAACCACTCCCTGAGAGTAAATTAGAACCAGAGTGAAGGTGTTTTGATGACTAGAGTGTCAATTGCGTGTTTTACTGTGACCAAGGCAGTAGGCACAGGCATAGACACAAAACTTAATGTGCAATAGATGCCCAAAAAAAGCTTATTTAATTGAATTGAAACTTAACATTCTCTAGATCTAATCTTTTTTTAAAATTTTTTAAATTTTGGAAAACCACAAACAAATACTAAGAGAGAGCAGAGCTCCTTAATGTGCTCATTCATCCTCTACATTAATATTTATCAACTCATGGTCCATTTTAGTTCACTCCCCCTTACCTCTACTAGATTATTTTGCTGCAAATATGTTATGTCATTTCATCTGTATTTCAGTATGACTTTTAGAAATAAAGACTTTTAAAACCATAATTATACCATCATTGTATATAAAATATTAATATTAATTTCTTAATTTCGTATCAAGACAGGGTTCACATTTCCCTGATTTTTTTTCAGTGTTTGTTAGAATCAGGATTCAAATAAGCTTATGCGACTGCAGCAGTTGATGTCTCTTAAGTTTCCCTTTCCTGCTTTTTAAAATTGAAAGCCAGTTTTTTTTCTTTCTTTTTTCTGGCCACCTGCTTCCTGTTGAGAAAACCAGTTTTTATTGAGGTACAGTTAATATGCAATAAAATGCACAGAACACGGGGAAGTGTACAGTTGGATGAGCTTTAATAGTTGCATAATAGCTTGTATAACTACCACCCGACTCAAGATATAGACTATTTCCATCATTCACTCCCAGAAATTTTCCTTGTATATCTTTTTAACAAATCCCCGATGGACCCAAGAAACCATTTTCTGACTTTTACCACCACAAACTAGTTTTCCCTGTTGTTAGATTTTATATAAGTGGAATCATATAGAGCCTTTTTAGTGTCTGGTTTCTTTTGCTCAGCAAAACATTTTTGAGATTCATTCACGCTGTTGCATGTATCAGTTCAGTCCTTTTTTTTTTTTTTTTTTTTTTTTGCTGGTAGTACTTCATTTTAGGCATTTACCAACATTTGGTTATCCGTTCTTTTGTTACAGACATTGGGTTGTTTCCAGTTTTAGGCTATTGTGAATTAAGGATGCCAAGAACATTCTCCTACAGGTTTTGTGCATTTTGTTTTTCTTTTTGACCCCTGTTTTCACTTCCATTAGAAAGGAAATACATGGATGTGTATAAAGTTAAACACATAATTGTATTCGGACCCAGCTGAGGATAGGAATATGTGCAAATTTATGAGAAATTGCCAAACAGCTTTTCCAAGTGGTCGTATCGTTTTGCATGTTCACTACACAATATGTGAGAATTCTAGTCATTCCACATCTTTGCCAACATTTTATATTACCCTTTTTTATTCTAGTCATTCCCATTGGGTATTATCTATTACTTTATTGTTTTAATTTTCACTTTCTGTATAACTATTATGGCTGAGCTTATTGGCTCCTGAAATAATAAATTGAATAAAAACAAATAACCTAATAAAAAGTGAGCCAAAGACTTGAGCACTTCACAAAAATAGATATTCTTCCAATTCATTGTATGATATATCTTTTCATTTACTTAGGCCTTTAAACATTTCTCTTAGTGCTTACTTTGGCAGAACATAATGCTAAAACTGGAACAATACAGAGAAGATTAGCATGGCCTTTGCACAAAAAGGACATGCAAATTTGTGAAGCATTCCATATTTTTTTTAAAAAGGAAGAAAAGAAATAATAAATTAAAATAAAACTTCTCTTAGTAATGTTTTGTACCTTTGGATATTGAGGTCTTTTATTTCTTAAATTTAGTCCTAGATAATTTATGTTTTTATGCTATTGAAAATGGTATTGTTTTATGATATTTTTCAATTATTCATTGCAAGTATATAAAAATACAACTGACTTTTATATGTTGATATTCCATCCTGGGAACTTGCTGAATTTACTTTTTAAATCAAGCAGGGTTTTCAGGATACCCTTAGGATTTTCATGTTGTTTATGAATAGTGACCATTTTACTTCTTTTCTAATCCTTATAGCTCTTAGTTCTCTTTCCTGTCTTATTGCAATATTAATGTGGAAAGTTACATTGATTGAGTTTTGAATATTAAACTAATTTTTGTATTCTTGGGATAAACTCTGCTTGGTCATAATATATAATACTTTTTATATATTACTGAATTCAATTTGCTAACACTTTGATAAGGCTTCATAAATGAGTTGGGAATGTTCTCTCCTCCATTTTCTGAAATAGTTTATATAAAATTGTGTATTTATTTCTTATGTGCTTGGTAGAATTCACTCTGAAGGCGTCTGGGCCTTCTCTTTGTTTTTGTAGAAAGATTTTGGTTTATGGATTCAATTTCTTTAATAAATATAGACATTCAGATTTCAAAAGTCTTGTTGGATCAGTTTTGGTGAATTGTGTTTTTTTAGGGAATGCTTCCATTTGGTCTAACTTATCAAATTCATTGGCATAAAGCTGTTTACAAACCTTCTGTTATGCTTTTAATGTTTAGTATCTACAGTGACATCCCTTCTAATTATCCCTAATATTGACAAGATACCTTTTCTATCTTTTTATTTTGATATATCTTTCTAGTATTCTATTGATGTTTTAAATGTTTTCTAAGAACCAATGTTTTGGCTTGTTGATTTTCTTTGTTTTCTATTTCACTAACTTGTGCTGTTTATTGTTTCTTTTCTTCTAGTTACTTTGGGTTTATGTTTTCTAGTTTCTTAAGGTAGATGCTTAGGTCATTGATTTTAAGTATTTCTGATTTCATAATGCAAACATTTAAAATTACTAATTTTTCTTTAACCACTGCTTTATTTGCAGACCATGGATTTTGATACCTTGTGTTTTTATTTAGTTCTCAAAATATTTTCTAACTTCTCCTATGATTTCTTTTGCCCATGGGTTATTTAGAAGTGTATTGCTTAATTTTCCATATCTGAGGATGTGCTATCATGTCTTTTTGTTATTTATTCCCAAACTAATACTATTTTGGTCAGAGAACTAATATCATTATAATCATTTGAAATTTATGGATTTGTCTTATGGCCCAGGATCAGTTCTATCTTGAATATTCCATGTACTCTTAAAAAGAATGTATACTGTGTGCTTCTTGGATGTAATGTTCTATAGAGTCAAAGATTTAGTTGGCTAATAGTGTTATCACATCTTCCATCTCTTTTCTGTTTTTTTAAACTTTTTCTATCAATTGCTGAGAGAAGGATGTTAAAATCTTCAAATATAATTATTGATTTTTCTATTGCTCCTATTTCTCTGTCAATTTTTACTGAATGTATTTTGAGGCTCTTCTAAAATCTTTTTAAAATTTTTTTACAATCTCTCTTCTATTTCTTTTCATTTAAATGGCAACTTATTTGCTGAAGAAACTGGGTTATTTGTTCTGTCCAGTTTTCCAGGTTTCAGGTTTAACAACTACATCTCTATAGGGTCATTTAATGTTCCCCATTCCTATGTATTTCTTGTAAACTGGTAGTAGTTTACTACTAGTAGTTAGATCTAGAATCTTTTTGAGACTCCAACTTTTTGGAAATCATATTTTATAGGCAGTATCCATAAGTTTATTTCCTTCAGGAGTTCCAGAATGTCAAGTATAAAAAAAATTATCACAGCTATTGACGATCATTCTAGATTTATTATTTCATTGGGGCTTATAAAATGGAATATTCTAGTGCTGTGAATTCTTCTTCACTAATTACATGGAATACTTCTATAAAGAGAAACTTCCTCTTATCAACTATGTGTTTACTCTGAAAAACAATTTGTATAGGAAAGGCAGGATAAATGTCAGATTTTTCCCTTATGAGTTTTAAAAACAATAAATTGGTTCTCTACTATCCCTCAAGGGTGACTGAGATTTTTTAAAAATCCTTAAGAACTCATGGATTTAAAGGTTTGCTGTTATTTCATAGCATATCGTTAGTATTATTATTGATGCCCAAATTGTCCCATTTGTATTCAGCAGTAGTCCCCTTAAGTTCCTCCTGATTTAACCTTGGCTGCATATCGGATTCACTTGGGGTGGAGAGCTTTCAAAAATACCAATACCTGGGTCCCCATTGCCAGGACTCTGAGTTAATTAGCCTGTTGAGTGACCCAGTTATCAGGCTTTTATAAATCTCCTCTGTTGATTTTAATGTGCAGTCACAATTGAAAGCCACAGATGTAATAGTTTTAGAATAGCAACTCTAAGCCATAAAGAATAATATGATGGTCTAACACAGTTAAAAATATTTTTCTTTGTTGTTCTTTTTTCTTTGTGTATGTGAGTAGGAATATATGTTAATTTATTGTGTTAAACATTTTGTGACATATTTCCCCTGTGTGGCAATGTCACAAACGATGTACAGTTAGGTTTCATTTATTTCATTTTGCAATTGATATTAAGGAGTTTCTTTTTCTAATTTAACTTTATAATTATATGGAATATTTATGTTGTTCCAAAGTAAAAACTATACATCAAAATATGTCTAACAAAGCCTGGCTTGTATCTCTGTCTCCTCTACCCTGTTTTCTCCCTCTCCTAGAAGTAATTTTTTGGTTTTGATTTGTCCTTTTAGTATATGTACTGCTGAAGTGAGCACAATTCTTTTCTTTAAAAAAATGAAATAAAATAAATCCCCCCACTTCTTAGATAAATAGCAGCAAATTATAAAGACTTTTCTCCATCTAGAGCCATTTTAGTAGTACGTCTTAGTAATGTGTTCTTCAAGGACTGGTAAAATAGTGTGCTTACATGGACACATACAGGGGAACAACACACAGTGGGGCCTACTGGAGGGTGGAGGGTGGGAGGAGGGAGAGGATCAGGAAAAACAGCTAATGGGTTGATAGGTACTAGACTTGATACCTGAGTGATGAGATAATCTGTACAAGGAACCCCCATGACACAAGTTCATCTACCTAACAAACCTGCACATGTACATCTGAACTTAAAAGTTTTAAAATAAGCATTACCATTACCTTTATTAAATTTCTAAAATCAGATCTGCAATCTGCAATGTTATGGTGATTACATTTGAATCCTTTAATGTTGTCTTCATTTGAATTTTCTACACGTCATAGCAATTGAATATTGTCATTATATTGTCAGTATGATGTATTATCCTTAAATTCAAGTATTTGCAACATAACACATAAAAAATAGTGTGTTTATTTGAACCATGTCTAATGAGGGGAGAGAGATAAGAAATACTCATCACAATATCAAGGACTTTCTTAGCTTAATTACAATATAAAAGTCTTTCCATGTATTTAATTAAGCTAATGTTGCATCTGTGTGTCTGAGGGTTAGAAACTCATCAAATAGAATTTTAAACTCCATTTGTCTTTGAGATATTTATGAGATTTGGAGCTAGTTTTAGTTTTAGACAAGTGGGTATAGAGGAAGGTGCCTGATAAATGATATAGCTTCATTCTCTGATGATTTTTGAGGAGCATTTTTATTGTGCATATTTCATAATTACACATGCATTCTCTTTTTTTCTACAGTCACAGGATTTGATCTGTGGGGCACGGTAGTGGCAACGGGGGTGGTCTGCACATTCTACTGTACACTGGTATGTCCAGAACATATTTCCCTTTTCACTCTACCGACCTGCTTTGCAAAATTGAAAATTCCAGTTGTTGTATGCTGCAATCTGGTTTGTCCATACCTACTCTCTCCTATTCCCGACCTCCCTCAGTGTAACGTTTTTGTGTAAGAAATCGTCTGTAGTATAATTTTATCCTTTGTAGAAAATGGAGCATAGCAAATTCTTTTCTTTCATCTGGTCCATCGCAATGGTTCCTAATCTTGTCTCCTGATTCATCTGTACTGTTGCCAAGTTATTATATTTGTCCTCATATTATTCTTCAGCTTAAAAATGTGTGGTAGGTCGCAGGCGTAGTGGCTCCCGCCTGTAATACCAGCACTTTGGGAGGCTGAGGTGGAAGGATTGGCTAAGCCCAGGAATTTGAGACCAGCTTGGGAAACATAGTGAGACTGTCTCTACAAAAAGAATTTAAAAATTAGCCAGGCATGGTGGCACACACCTGTAGTCCCAGCTACTCGGGAGGATGAGGTGGGAGGATCGCTTGAGCCCAAGAATCTGAGGCTGCAGTGAGCTGTGATTGCACCACTGCACTCCAGCTTGGGTGGCAAAGAGAGCCCGGTCTCAAAACAAAAATATACCTGTGATAACTTCCCCTTGCTTATAGGCAGAGGTGACAAAATATGCAAAACCAGTAGGGCACGGCACTGATATTACGTGTGCTGGTCCACAGCAGTGAGGAAATCTTATGGAATCCCTGATACTCTATGCCTTAACCCTTTAGGTGCTGGATCTTGTAAAAGATGGGGCCCTCAGCCAGGTGCTGGTTCCACTCAGGTCATAGAGAAACTTGGGAAATTTCTGATGGTGGCTAGTTCAGATCATTTATAGTATTTAACAGCGGATATGACCATCTGAGTGCAAACCGATTAAATCTCAGCTCTGCCCGTAGGATAAATTCATATTATTCACTTGTAATTTGACTCTGAATTTTTCTTCCCAATGATTTCCCAACACCACTCCACTTCATTCTAAAATATGTCTGTATCTGGCCACATTCAGCATCTCATGTAATTTGACTCCTTTATGCTTTTGTCCATGCTCTTTTCTCTGTTGGGCAGACCCTCCATCTTTGCCTCTGCTTGATTTAAATATCTCCTTCTGCATGAAGATTCTCCCAACCTGACTGTTTCCCTTGAGTGTACTTCCTGGCCAACTTACATGTTTTTATCATTTTTGTTCAGCATAGTGTAGATGCTTAATAATGTCTGATAGAAGCATTAATCCTAATATACTTTCCCCTCAAAGGGTGGTCTTAAAGCAGTTATCTGGACAGATGTTTTTCAAGTTGGGATCATGGTGGCTGGATTTGTATCCGTGATTATACAGGCTGCAGTGATTCAAGGTGGAATCAGCACTATTTTAAATGATGCCTATAATGGAGGAAGATTAAATTTCTGGAAGTAAGTTTCTATTTACTACTTGGGTAATTGAACACATCTTTTGTATTCTATAAAAATAATCTCTTCATTGAAATAGTAGATTTATATTAAAAAACAAACCAACAAATTGCTAAGGATATGGTAGAGCAAATTGAAGCAGATAAGTAAATATGTAAAGAGCCTCCCTCTGTTCTTTAAGGGGTTAAACCAGTCAGATTGTACTTAGCTACATTGTACTTAGAGTGGTGTTTTCTCCTGGGAACCGACTTAAAGCAAAAAAAGTATTTATTTCAGGTGTTAAAGTCCAGAATAGGTTGAAAAGTGGGACAGGGTGATAAGGAAAAAGACAGTAGAAAGTTAAGAAAGGGCAGCCTCTCCCTGGGTGTGGTGGCTTACACCTGTAATCCCAGGACTTTGGGAGGCCAAGGCAGGTGGATCGCTTGAGGTCAGGAGTTCAACACCAGCCTGGCCAACATGGTGAAACCCCATCTCTACTAAACATACAAAAAATTACTCAGGCATGGTGGTGGGCGCTTGTAATCCCAGCTATTCGGGATGCTGAGGCAGGAGAATTGCTTGAACCCAGAAGGCAGAGGTTACAGTGAGCTAATATTGCACCACTGCACTCCAGCCTGTGCAACAGAATCAGACTGTCACAGAAAAAAAAAAAAAAAAGGAAAAGGCAACCTCTTAAGAGACAAACACTGTCATATTGGATTACAGCCTGCCATTAAAAAAAAAAGAGAGAGAGAGAGAGAGACAGATACTGAAAGACAGTGATTTCATCTTGACAATTCTTTGTATTTAGCAACTTTGAGAGTTTCTCTTTTGATATTGCCCTGGCAATATATAGTATATTAACATAGAGGCTTATGATTATGTATTATAATTGTAAGTATGTATTATATAATGAACATTGTCTAATATTAAGTATTATTTCTAGAGAATTGGCTAGGAAAGTTATGGTCAATGCTTTGAGTAACACTATAGCACAATATGTAACATGTTTTAAACAGCTGTTCAGTTTTCCTAAAGAAAGAACAATGAAGAGACTAGATATTTCAACCCAAGTATATCACACAATTTAAAAGAATATTGAAAACGCCTTCCATTTTGTATCAATAGTGTTGTCCTTTTGCTATATGGAAAGGGACCCATGTCATCTTGAACTAACCTATCTTCTCTTTGAGATAGCAGCCTTGCTTTGAAATAGGCAGTCTGAAGAAAGAAAATCATTTTGCATTTGGTGGCTCTTTTCTGGTCTTCTGAAAATAAGTACCAAAATTTGAGAAAAACTTTTTCAGAAATTGGACTGGGTCCATGTGTTAACTTGCGGGAATGAATTTTAGTGGATCAACTTCAACTATTTTCAATATTTCTTTCCTCCTTTTACCTCAAAATAGCCTCTAGTTACCTAGCTTGGGCCATGGTTTCATCCCTTGGCTAGGGCAGAACAAGGTATTTTGACTAATCATCAGCTGAGACTATTTAATGGAGAGATGGTAGTTTCCTCAAAGCAAACCTGGCTTGCTGTTACCAGAAGAGGGAGAGGGGAAATCCAGGAAGTGGAAACAACCAATGGCTGTTCTTGATTATTCCCAAATCTATACCTGGTAGGCCAGGCTGAGGAGAGAGGGTATGGAACCAATAATTTTTCTGCAAGATAGGTGTCACTTTATACAAAGGCTACATATATTGGAGCACCTAAGTGATAGCTTATATCCATTAGTAAGAGATTCTTAAGAAAAGATTAGACATTTTTATGACCTTAGCTTTGCAAGTTATTAAGTAACAATAAAAAGTCTTATTTGTGTTTCAGACTTTTCAACAGTGTCCCTTGTTATTCTGATATGTTTTGAGAATATGGTAGACAAAGTATTGCTCAAGTTGAGATACATGAAGAGAAAACGGATATTGTATTGGTATTCTGTGTTGTCTGTTATTGGCCTATGTATTCTGTATGGCCTAAACCACTAAATGGAGTGTTTAAAATCTTGTCATACTTCCCTCAGATAGCCCACTGACTCCTTTTGGCTCTTCTGTTAGCTAATATAGTAGCTTCTCTCTCTTAGGGAGAAAGGGTCAACACTCTTGAAACTCTTAGACTTTGATATGAAATGTTAGACAACGAAATAGAAGTTCTCACATTTCCATAAGAATACCAGAATATGCATACAATTAGAGCACTTAACTGACCTCAAACATAAGATTTGAAATGGATTTGCAAAAGTTTGTAATTTTAAGGAAGTGTCTACGGAAGTTAACTTTGCAGAAAGTTTTCTGGCTCATATTGAGTACCATAGACGAACAGAATCATTCCTTCCATTAAAAAAAGATCTTTTCAACATGGAAGTTGAGCTTTCTCTGTGACAATATTTTGGACTTATGTAGATGATATCATAAATTGGTTTTAAACTATTAGTACTTAGCTTGTACTCATAGTATTTTAATAAAGCATAATTAAAATGACATGTAGTTTCTAGACAATGAAAAATGAAAAACTTTAAACTGCATTAATTGACTGATTTGTTGAACCAGAATATAGATTAGAACTATGACTACATGTACTGGGAGAGGAATTCTATACACAAAATGTGTTAATTTTGTGTTCATTTTAGTGCCACCTCTGTTGCTGTGGTGCACTTAGGAATGTTTTTCTTTCTCTCTTTCTCTTTGTTTCATGTTCTTCTCTGATTGCAGCATGACAGATTTGTTTAAACAACAGTTTCCTTAGATCACAGGAGAACAATTTATATAAATGCTTAGAATGATGGCAACATTCATTTCCTACCAGTCTATTCTAGAATTTCCAGATCTCTGAAAATAACAATTTTTATTTCATTGAACTTAAATTGAAAATATTTCCACCTTTTAAATTACTTAATAAATTTGTATATATTTATGTATGTGTTGTGTATATAAATATACATTGCTTGCTTCCAAAAATAATCAGAGGATTTTTTTTTTTTTAGTGTCTGCTAACAATTCAGATTTGTTTTCTGTTTTTTATCATTTAGTTTTAATCCTAACCCTTTGCAAAGACACACCTTCTGGACAATTGTTATAGGAGGGACCTTCACATGGACCAGCATCTACGGTGTCAACCAATCCCAGGTGCAGAGATACATTTCTTGTAAAAGCAGATTCCAGGCAAAATTGTAAGTCATACACCTTGGTTTATGAATCATTAATAACCATCAGTTGTCTTTCTGGAAACTCTTCCTTAAGTCACATTTAGCTCCTTTATGTCTTTTGTGTCATGAAATTCTAAGAGATAAGTGACATATTGGGTAACAAAAGGACCAAGAATAAAGTAGTACTATATGTTTTAAATCAGCTATTTGAAAATATTTACGTGAATTATTAATTAAAACAAATCGGCATTTATTGTGCATCTGTTTGCATAAGGACCTATGGGAGATAAACAAATATGGCCTTTGTCATGAAGAAATTTAACCACAAATTAGGAAAATACATGCAAGTATGTGAAAAAATACAATAATACTAGAGAGATAGCACAGTTTCATGAAACAACAGAGAAAATGTTCCAGATTATATATAGTTCTTTGTATTTCATTTTCAGACACAGTCATGCGTTTATAACTCTGCTCTCATACTTGCTACTTGAGTGATCCCTGGCACACTCTTCAGTCTTTTTGAGCTGCAGTTTCTAAACTTGTAAAAGGAGGATAAGAAATACTATACACCTCATGGGAGGTGTCATAAAATACTGTTTGGCATACACTTGGTAGAGGCCTAGTAAATGTAAATTCCTTTCTCCACTTCAACTGATGTGATTTGAAGGTGGAGGATGGGTGAGAGATTCCTATTGAACTGGCAGAATGAATATGAAGAATGATCATAATTTGGGCAGGTGGAGAAGAGTGGGAAGGTAGGTGGAGTGATTTGGATGAAAACACAGAGGTGGGAAGGACAGCATGATCTAGAACTCTCGAGCCCACGTTGGCTTGAGCAAAGAGTGTGAAATGGAGGCCTCACATCAGTGCAGTGCTCGCCACTCCCTGTGCTGATAAATACGCTGATTCTGCTCACATGCTTTTAGGGGCTTCAAAACTCTTAGGAGATTGAGTAAGAGCCCAGGGTGGATAGGGTGAGGGAAGGAGGACAATTCTATTTCTGTTTAAAGGAGAAAATGAAAATATTGTGTTGTCATATTTTGGAACTCAACATATTGAGAGTAAATTGGTTTAGAGATTATCTAAATCTTTGAAGAACTCACAGTGAAAAATCTATATGAATATGGATATAATAACTGGATATGAGATCCCCCAAAATGAACTTAGGAATTCTGGTATTTTAAGGAATTTTGGAGGAATGTAATTTATATACAGAGTAGTCTGTTGTACTTTTGAATCTACACTAGAGCTGATACCTGTCCCAAAGTAATTGTGGACAAGCTCTTCTTCTGTTTCCTTGGGAACATGAAACCCAAAAAGGCCGATCTCATAACTTAAATAACAGCATTAGAGCTTTCTTGATAAAAATCAGTTCCCATAAGCATAGTGGATCTCCTGCATGAAGCAGACTCTCTGAACCCAGGGGACTCATTTTCATCTGCCTTCTCACACTTATGCTACGGGAAGAATGAATCCCTGCTAGAAAGCCAAGACCTACTGATATTGATTGACAAGAAACAGTATCAGATGTTGATAAGTGGTCAATTTGAACAGCCTTAAAGTGAAATAAAACAATATATTAAACTCAGAAATAGGTGAGAGGAGGTGTTTGGGCAAGAGAGTAACTGGGCGTAATTTTCTGGTAATTTGGAGATAACGATAGCAAAACATACTGCAGTGTTAGTCAATTCAAGGGAGAAGGATAAATCTGATAAACTCAGCTTTGGGTTCTTCTGGAAGCAGACTCTGAGCTTGAGGTTAGCATCAAAGAGTTTATCAGAGAATCACTATCTGTAGAAGGGAAGAAAAGGAAACAGGATTGACAAGAGGGAGATGCTGGACCGTAATGCAGTCTCAACAGAGACCTCAAAGGGAGCTCTAGAGCTAGGGTGACTCTTCAGACTAGTCCCATGTTAGGGTGAGGGGACTGGGCCTTTAAACCTCTGAATCCATTTGTTATTGGATGCAGACTGCATGGGTGGTTGGGGAGAAGGAGGCATGACTTCGGGGATGGTACCTCTTGTCCACCTAGGACAGCTCATCACTGTCTGCTATAGCACAGGGGAAAAAATATGTAGCCAACTTAGCAAGAGACATGTTTACTCTTCAACTGATTATTAAGATAAGGATTCAATAACATTAACACTAATATCAATAACTAGTATTTAATAAGGCTTTATTTTGTGTAAGTACCATGCTATATGATATATACTATTTTATTTAATTTTATAACTTTGTGACATAGACATTGCTATCCTAGGCTTCAGTGATGAAACTGAAGATCAGAGAGGTTCAATTACATGCCCAGGGTTACATACAGTAAAGCCAGGATTTATGCTCAGGACTGGCTGCAATGCTATGTGTAAAATCTTTGTTCTCTACTGGAGCACACACAGTGTATTACAATGCTGAACGTTGTTTGAGAAGATACTTGTTCAAGGAATACAAGTTTGCATTCCTACTTAATGTATGGTCTTATAAACAACATTTAAACAAGTTTCATGAGTTACTGTGTAAATGTTAACAATGCTTAGCAGTTTACAATTGCATTACTTTTAAAAGGAAAATGAGTAATAGTTAATGTTCGGTTGACTATTAAAATCCCTATTTCATGACAAGAAGACCTGAAGTAGTATAACTAGGTACCTTTATAAAGCTAACAATGCTCCTGGAGCTTCGACCATGAGAATACACTCTTTCATGGGGAAATCACACCCATTCAAATATTTCCAAATACACTGTCGATTGATTGGTATCATAAGCAGAATATTAGGCTAGAATAAAATAAGTAGCATTTGTGAAAACCAAAAGGAAATGTGCATGTATTGAATCTAATCATGAGGGTCTTTTTTGTTCATGTAACAGATTTCTGAATCTTTGGGATAGAAATTACGGTTGTCCTTTGCTGATTTGTTTTCACGTCTTTAGGTCTCTCTACATCAATCTTGTGGGACTCTGGGCAATCCTCACATGCTCAGTGTTATGCGGGCTCGCCCTATATTCCAGGTACCGTGACTGTGATCCTTGGACAGCCAAGAAGGTGTCTGCACCAGACCAGGTTCAGTACCATGTCTTTCCTACAGGTGTATTAATAAGATTCGAAAAGCTTATTAGTTGGGAGGAAAGAGCGTTTATGTTCTTGTAGAGAAACAGAAAGTGGACATGCCATAATCCTCTTAAATTTCCATAAAGCTTTGGCCAGAACTCATTTTAGCAGATATAGCAAGAATGAAGAGTACTGCATCTAAAATTAAAATATGGAAATACCGAGAAAAAAATCAAGTAGAGTGTTAAATAGAAATAGCTCAAGGCTGGGAGTAGAAATGTAAATAGTTTTGTTTTGTTTTTTTTTTTGTTAAACTACACAAACTATGGTACTGTAGAACATGTTGTGGGTGTTTGTTAGATCATTCATTTATAAACATTTTATCTTCCAATTTTTTAAATGATGGAGAAATGGATCTAATAAGTGAACATTTATTGAATACCAACCATGTGATGAGATTCTGTGCCAAGAGCTTAACATGCTTCATTTAATTCTCACAACCCTGCAATCCTGATTTTACAGATGAGGAAATGCTTCTCAGAGAGGTTATATAACTTGCCCAAAGTCACATTGCTAACAAGTAAGAATAACAACAAGCGGTTATCAAACACCGACCGCGGGCCAGGCACTACCACAAATGCTTTGTATAAATTTCAACTTACAATCTTCACAGTCATGCTCTGACATAGTTCCTATGATTGTCTCCCTTTCAAAGATGACAGAACTCAGGCCTAGAGAAGTTAAGTGAGTAACTAGCTAGTAACTTGGAGCCAGGATTTAAAACCAAGCAAGCTGCCACCAGAGCCCTAACTTTGAACCTCTGTGCCATTTATTGTTTTTCAAAAAGAGGAACTAGAATTCAAACTCAGGAATGCCCAACCCTAAAGCCTGAGTTCTTGCCAAAATTATTTTCTATGACGACTTGCGTGCCTAGGGGATTCATTAGAATGAAAATAGGCTTTCTGTTGATGCAAATGACATCTTATGCTCCCCTTTATTTTCTAACCCCACCAAGAAAAATACAACTTTGTGGGGTTAGAAAATAAGAACACCTTTGAGCTGTGTTTCCCAACTCTATCTTAACCTACGCCCTCCTTTTGATAAACACACCCTCTCTCTTCTCTCAGAGAATCTAAGGATCACATTTACTATGAAGATGGAGGCACTCTTCTGTTACATTCCCTCTAATAAAAAATATTTTGTGACTGTTGTCAATCTTTATTGTCTGTAGTTTGTATCATGAAGACAATAAAGACTTTAAAAAAAGTTTTTAATGTACTTTACCTTTACCCTAGACAAAAAAAAATCCCTATGACTTCCTACCTTTGAGACATCTTGTAGAATACATTCAGGGTATCTTGCCTGCACATGCTTGGGAAGTCCGTGAAGGTTTCTCCTCAACTGATGTTTCCAGGACTGTATTAGTTAACAAGTTAATTCAATTAACATTTCACTGAGGATACCATGCCAATAAGACAGTGGAAGATTTTGTCAAAACCTTATTCTCGGCCGGTCCTGGTGGCTCATTCCTATAATCTCAGCACTTTGGGAGGCTGAGGAGGGTGGATCACTTGAGGTTAGGAGTTCGAGACCAGTCTCGCCAACATGGTAAAACCCGTCTCTACTAAAAATACAAAAATTAGCTGGACGTGGCGGTGCACCCTGTAGTCCCAGCTACTCAGAAGATTGAGGCAGGAGAATCATTTGAACCTAGGAGGTGGAGGTTACAGTGAGCTGAGATTGAGCCACTGGACTCCAACCTGGGTGAGAGAGGGAGACTGTCTCAAAACAAAAAACAACCAAACCCCTTCCCACATCCTCAAGAGAGCAAGGATATGTTTCTCTATGCTCTGCTGCCATTTGCCCAGAGGAAGCAGGGTAGTTCCTAGATACAGTTTTACTATTTTCCTGTCTATCAGTCCTACTTCATTGGTTCTACCCATACTTGAGGGAGCTACTCAGACATGAAATAATTACACCACAGATTTTTGAGAAAGTTGAAGATAGGGTAGAGGATTTTGGACCTATAGGTGGAACCTACTTTTGCTACTAGTGGGACATGCTTAAAGTTCAACCTTTACAATATCTTGGAAAACTGGGTCTTGATCTCACATAGGGATAAATGCTATGCCGTTTTTCTGAGAACAAACAATTAGTTTGCTTTGGAAAAGTGGAGAATGCATTCCTAAAAGAACTGAAACAATCCTATGTTGAAACATTCCCTTTCAACAGTGGAGGAAGTTCTTCATATCCCATGAGCACACTATTGTTAAATAAAATTGTACAGGCTGTGGAAGCTGATAAAATAGGACATGTCATCCACTCTGTACTGTGGGAGAAGTCATAAGATTTCAATGCTAATGAGAGGACACTTTTCTAGAAAATTGTCCACTTAGGACTCTTAAAGATTCAGAAACTGATTTTATAGAAAAACTGCCATGCAACACAGTCCTGAGGTCACACATCAGATTATCCTTATTTGATATTTATTTTTTAAAATGTAAGCTATCAAAAAGCAAGTCAGTATCAGGCAGTTTTTAAAAAGAAGCAAGTTTAAGGGATTTCCTGAGGTCATTCTCCACCTATCACTATGTCTCATACTTGATGCATCTAAAATTACATCTTCTGTCCTGGGCAGTGACTGAAGTTCGCAAAATGGCCTTGAGTCATCAAGTAAAGTTAAGTGGATGCTGCTTACTTAAGCACAGAGGTGTGTCAAATATTTCCCTAGAAACAACTTATTATTCCCAAGAACAAAAACTACTTTGTGTTGAGCATTTATTATATTCCATATACTATACTATGAGTTTTACAGAAATTATCTAAATTAACTTTTACAGCAGCTCTATGAGGTTAGTAATTATTACTGTTATTTTATAGATGAGGAAACTGAGGCTCAGAAAATCAGTTACAAAATCTATATCTTTTTTTTTGGTAACTGAAAAATTCAGTTACCAAAGCCTCTTAACTACCGTGCTATTTGTTTCTCTACGTATTAGTAGTTAAAGGGTTTGATTTTAGGAATTTGAAAGTTTCCATTGTGTGAAATAGCTCCTTTCAGTTCCTGAAGAATACAAGATAAACAACAAACCAGGCATTCATTAATTTTATTCAGTAGTGAAAAGTACTTGGAAATAAATTTTGGAATTTTTCAGCTCATGCCTTATTTGGTACTGGACATTCTGCAAGATTATCCAGGACTTCCTGGACTTTTTGTGGCCTCTGCTTACAGTGGGACGTTAAGGTATGAACTCTGACTCTAATAACATATGACTTCCCTGTTGGGATCTTTCTTTTGTTATTAGATACTTTAGGGGAAAAATGTTGAGTTCTGGGCATGGACACAGATGGCCCAAAGTAGGCAATCTGCTGCGTGTGTCCTCTATGTGGTCTGACTTACCTCTGTGGACTAGCGTCCTGTTGTCATCAGCTCCACTTTTAACTAGGTCCTTGCTCTCTAACACACCATCATACATCCTATGATGTGATATCCTATGGTCACAATAATGATGATTGGTTGATGGTAGCTTTCACTGATGATCACAAATGGGTGCCACAGTCTTGAATGAAAACACACATGGGGCTAAAGCATGGTCAACTGGAAAATTAGAGTGAAATCTTCCATTTACGTGTTGAATAATATATACTGTCCAAAGAATCTTATGTTTTGTGATTGATCATTGCCCTTTCCTCTTGTGTTTGTTCCAGAGAATTGTTAATATCAACATGCACATTGTGTGTTAGTGAGGATTCAGGAAAATAACATTGTTGATATTTACAGCATATGGTAGGGAGGATTTACGACAGTCCTTTCTATGCACAAAGAAAAATATGTTTTAAAGTTGTTATGTAAAGTAATACGGAGTAATGTATGTAGATTCTTTTCCTAGACCCTGAGGATTAACTGCAAGTGGAAGCAACATTAACGCATCCTTTCTCTTTTACTGTCAAGCCTACAGACATTGCCTGAATCATTCTTGGATGATAACAGTTTCTAGAAAGACAGTTCTGTGTTTATTAAAAATAGCATAGTAGAATTCAAGTTATATTTTAGAAGTGACAATTTGTTTCCCCCTTTCTCATTTTCACTTAAAGTACTGCTAAAGGTAAAATATTATAAACCAAAAGTTTTATTTTCCCTTACAGCACAGTGTCCTCCAGTATTAATGCCTTAGCAGCAGTAACCGTGGAAGATCTAATCAAACCTTACTTCAGATCGCTCTCAGAAAAGTCTCTGTCTTGGATTTCCCAAGGAATGAGTAAGTTTCTGTTTTCACAATTCCATTTTAGCTCAGAGAGATGATTTTTTTTGAGACACAAAAAATTTGTTTCCATTGAAGCTACAGAGGAAGAACCTCTGAGCATGAATGTATATCGATCTACATATGTATGCATATGACTTAATGCAGCCATTTTTTAAATGTTTGTATCAATGTTTAATGTTATTATATTTGTAATCAAGAGTTGGGAGACACTTCAAACAATTAATTGTCAGTGAACCACAAAGGGCAATTTCCAGAGGATCGATTTGGCTGTCCTTTTTTTCCCTGCGACTTTGTCTTCTCCTAAATCTGTGTTAAAATTCTTAGCCATGCACACAAGAAAATTCAACTATTTTCCTTTTCAACTGTAGTTCACAGTTCCAAAAAATATCCCCAATTTAGAACCAAGAGCCACACTTTTTCTACGTTACCTAAGAGGGCACTGTCAGTTTGAGTTACATAGTCTTCCTATAAACACTTCTCAAATGTTTACAGAGAATTAGATTAAATTAGATTAATAGATTAGATGAATTGAAAATAAAAAACCACAGTGTTGAGATTTTTGAATCATCTTAATTGTCTGTTCTGTCTGCTTACGTACACTGTCCTGGAGATGATCTACAAAATTGTGCAAGAAATTCTCAACTTCTGTTCAATTGTAGAGCCTTATTAGGGGTTAAATACCAGCTTGAATAGAGTGGTTTAAGCATCTTCAGTTCCCAGATGTCTCAAATGTAATATCCAACTCAACAAAATCTTGCCAATGTACTTCATTCTTCATTTTGACACCTTGAAACGAATGACTAACAAATTCCTTTTTAAGAAAGAATCTTTAACTTCAGCATAATAACATTAATAGACTGTCAAAGAAATAGTAAATTATACCCTATTAGAAGCCATAATTCTATATAAAGTTGCCACGACTGTAGCCTGGAATGAGTACTTAATTCATATATTTCAGTGTTCCCTAAATTTAAATAGCAATGCATCATTTTATTATATACCCAATTTTAATCCTGGAGCATAATTTCAGAATGATGCAATGCTTCCTAAAGTGTTTTTAGACTAGTTCATTATTGGATTATTGAAGCTGTGTGGTTTAGTAGAATGAATAGATGCTTTTCAAGCCAGACAAACCCAATCTTGCTTTGTTAATTTACTAGCTGTTAGCCTTGAGAAAATCCAGATACCCATACAAGCCTCTCTTTCTCTATATGGAAAATGGGCACACAAATACTTTGCAGAATTGGGTTTTGAGATAATGCACATAAAACAAGAGGCACTAGCTGGTGCTCATGGAATGATGTTGATGATGAATGACAAGTGAACTCTGCTAATACAGATGAGATTTTCATTCATTTTAAAGGGTACTATGAAATCATAATCTTGAGGTATGTGCAGTAAGGACACAGAGAAGAATGTGGCAGATGATTTGCGTGTGTTTCCAATAACTTAAGAGTTCTCAAAACTAATGGTGACTATTCATGACCTATTAAATAGAGAAGAATCAAGCCAAATATATTGAAAATATTATTTACATTAAAATTTAGAAGCATAAAAATCATAGCATTGAGAACTCTTTGAAAAAATTAATTTAAGATTTTTCATTCAGGTGCATTATTTACTCAATATATTTAACAAAGGTATGATACTTCCTATAATTTTAAAAGTCATACATGTACCTGGAGAATATTTGGAAAATATTGAAAGTCAATAGAAAAAATATTCCACAGTCTGACCACCAATGGTGGCTCGAGAACTTTTATAAAGAAGTTTGGGATGGGCATGGTGGCTCATGCCTGTAATCCTAGCACTTTGGAAGGCTGAAGTGGGAGGATCGCTTGAGCCCAGGAGTTTGAGACTAGCCTGGGCAACATAGCGACACCCAGTCTCTATAAAAAAAAAATAAAGAAGTTTAGGGAAAACAACTTAGCAGAAGGGCAGATGTGCTACTTATCCAGAAGTTGTCTTTCTTTGCTAGTTTAGTAGGAAGGGCTTAAAGATACTGATGGAGATTATGAGAGGGCTAAAAGTCCTCCAACACCCGATGGTATCCACTGCCACTTCCCAAGGAAAATGAATGATTAAAGTCAGAAGAGTCTAATTTCTGTTTATTGCTTCTTCTCCTACCTTGTACAGAGCAGAGCTGAATTGTATTCTACTTTTGGCAAGCTGAAAAGAGAGACCTGAGCCTTCCTCTCTATCCAAATGTGTATGGAGGATTAGATTAATAACACAATATAGTTCTTAGTTTTAAAATCCCTATAGTTAATTCCAGAAATCCTTTACTTATATAACCTACTGCTGTAACTAATCCAGGGACACAATGTAAGGGCTTTGTTTGTCCTCTTGGCACACTGCTGATCCCAGAGGAAAACAGCCCTTCCCATTATTCACTGGCTCTGATGTATGTGGCCATTCTTCACCACAGTCATATTACTTACTTTGAATCAAAGGCGTGGTGGATTATTCTATTGAAAATTCTAATTTTCTGGGTCTGGATTTTACACTGGCTTTTATGTTGTCCATTTAGGTGTGCTGTATGGAGCCCTGTGTATTGGAATGGCTGCACTGGCATCACTTTTGGGAGCTTTGTTGCAGGTGAGAGCTGACCCCTAGGGGTTTAAGTCATAATTACTAAATCTTTTTTTAATGTTGATGTGATCATCCTTCCAGACTTGTCAATATATACAGACACCTGGACATATCAAGTGGCAGAGATGACTGCATTTAAAAATTTTTTTTTAAATTAAACTTTCTGTTTTGAGATAATTGTGGATTTACATGCAATTGTGAAATATAATACAGAGAGATCCCATATACTCTTTACTTGGTTTCCCTCAATGGTAACATCTTGCAGTGGTAACATCTTGATAGTACAATATCAAACCCATACATTGACATTGATATAACCAAGATACAGGACATTTCCATCACCACAAGAATCCTTGCTGTTGCCCATTTGTAGCCATACCCACTTCCCTTCTAATCTGACTCCTTCCTTAATCCTTGGCAACCTCCAATCTGTTTTCCACTTCTATAATTTTGCCAGGTCAAGATTGCTACATAAATGGACTTACATAGAATGTAACCTTTTTCACTTGGTATAATGTGAAATAATCTGTTGTCATTAATCTGTTCTTTTTAATTATCAGATAATATTCTCTGGTAGGGATGTAGCACTGTTTATCTACTCACCTGATGAAGGACATCTAAATTGTTTTCAGTTTTTGAGTATTACAAATAAATCTGTTACAAACATTTATGTACAGATTTTTGTATGAGGATAAGTCTTCATTTCTATGGGATAACTACCCAGGAGTGCAATTGTCAGGTGATTGCTAAATGTCTACTTTTGAAAGAAACTGCCAAACTATAATTCCAGCGTGTGCCATTTTTATATCACTAGCCCGGTGTAAAAGACGAATGGCCCAGTATAAACCTCAATATTTTCAGCATTTAGTGGTCACCCAAACTGGAGTGCCGTGGTGCAATGTTGGCTCACTGCAACCTCTGACTCCCAGGTTCAAGCAATTCTCCTGCCTCAGCCTCCCAAGTAGCTGGGATTACAGGCACACACCACCATGCTTGGCTAATTTTCGTATTTTTAGTATAAATGGGATTTCACTGTGTTGGCCAGGCTGGTCTTGAACTCCTGACCTCAAATGAGCTGCCCACCTTGGCCTCCCAAAGTGCTGGGATTACAGGCATGAGCCACCTCACCTGGCCCTGGTGTCATTTTTTTATATTAGCCATTCTGATAGGCATATATTGATATCTCATTGTAGTTTTAATTCATATTTCCCTAATGGCTAATCATGTTAAGAATGTTTTCCAGATACTCATTTTTCATCTGTATGTCTTCTTCCATACATTATCCCATAATGTCTTTTGTTCACGTTCTAATTCAATTGTTTGCTTTTTTTCTGTTGAGTTTTGAGTGTTTTTTATGTATTCTTTATACTAGCTCTTGGTCAGATGTGGTTTTCAAATATTTTCTTACACTGTAGTTTATCTTTTTATCCTCATAACAAGGTCTGTCAAAGTGCAATTTTTTTTTTTTTAGTTTGGATAAAGTCTAGTTTATCCATTTGTCTTTTTGTGGATTGTGTTTTTGGTGTAGAGTCTAAGAACTTTACCTAGCCCCAGATCTTGAAGATTTTCTTCTATGTTTCTTTTCAAAGAGTTTGAGAGTTTCATATTTTATATTTAAGTCTAAAATCCCTTTGGAGTTAATTTTTATATAAAATGTGCGACTTAGGTTGACATTCTTTTTTCCTCTGTGGATGTTCAACCAGCACCATTGGTTGAAAAGGCTACCTTTCTTCCATTGACTTGCCTTTACACCTTTGTAAAAAATCAGTTGGACATATTTGTGTGGGTCTATTTATGAATTCTCTGTTCTCTTCCACTTATTTATATGTCTGTACTACTGCTAATACCACACAGATTTACAATTTGATAATTTGGATTACTGTAGCTTTAAAATAAGTTTCAAGATCAGGTGGATTGATTTCTCTCACTGTATTCTTATTTTTCAAAATTGTTTTAGCTACTCTAGTTCTTTTGCCTTTCCATATGAAATCTAGGATAATCTTGCCTGCATCTACAAAAAAATCTTGCTTAAATTTTGATTGCCTGAAAGCTGTTTATCCATTTGAGAAGAAATGACGTCTTTACTATGTTGAAGTTTCTAAAACATGAACATGGTTTGTCTCTTCATTTATTTAGCTTTTCTATGACTTTTTTTTTTTAACACCGTTGTGTAATTTTCAGTATTCAAGTCCTATATATGTTTAGCAAGATTTATATCCAAGTCTTTTATTTTATTTCTTAGTGAATGCAAATCATATTTTTTATGTTGGTGTCTGTGTTCATTGCTAATAGAAATGAAATTGATGTTTTTATATTTACCTTGTATTTTGTGACCTTGCTGAGCTCACGTATTAGTTCTCAGAGTTTTTTGTTTCTTGGTTTTATGTTTTGGTATATTCTTTGAGTTATTCTGCATGAACAGTCATGTCATCTTCGAACAGGGGCAGTTTTATTTCTTTCTTTCTGATCTGTATGTATGCCTTTTATTTCCTTATTGCACTGGCTTAAACTTCCATAGAAGTAGTGAGAGTGGAAATCCTCACCCAGTTCCCAAATGTGAACAGGAAATTCTATTCCTATTCTCTATTCCTATTTTTTTTTCTGAGAGTTTTCACCATAAATGGGTGTTGAATTTTGTCAAATACTTTTTCTATAATTAATGTATAGAATCATGTGATTTTCTTCTTAAGCCTACTTACATGGTGGATTACGTTGATAGGTTTTTTAATGCAGAACCAGCATTGCATACCGGGAATAAACTTGTTTGGTCATGGTGTGTAGTTATTTTTATATATTGCTGAATTCTACGTGCTATTATTTTATTAAAGATTTTTACATCTATATTTATGAGGGATATTGATCTGTAATGGTGTGTGTGTATGTGTGTGTGTGTGTCTGTGTATACTGCCTTTGGTTTTGATAGCAGGGTTATAGTAGCTCCATAAAATAAATTGGGAAGGATTCTGTTTTCTATTTTCTGGGAGAGATTGTCTAAAACTGATGTCAATTATTTCTTAATTATTTGGTAGAATTCTCTAGGGAAAGCATCTGGGCCTGGGTTTTTTTGTTTTTTGTTTTCTTAGTTTTAAAATTATGAATTTAATTTCCTTAATAGTTATAGAGTTATTCAAATTATCCATTTCATATTGGATGAATTGTGACAGTTTGTGTTTTTGAGAAATTGTTCTATTTTATCTAAGTTTGCAAATTTACACATATATAGTTGTTCATAGTATTTGTGTACTATCATTTTGATATCTGCAGGGCCTGTCCTGATATCCGTTTCATTCCTAATATTGGTAATTTGTGTCTTATTTTTTTCAGTCTTGCTACAGGTTTGTCAATTTCATTGATGTTTTCAAAGAATCAGCTTCTTTTTTTCACTGATTTTTCTGTGTTGTTTTTCTGTTTTGCTCATTGATTTTTTTACTTTTATCTTTATTATTTATTTTCCCTTTCTTGTTTTGGGTTTTAATTTGCTGTTCCTGGGGTGGGATCTTAGGTTATGGATTTGAATCTCCTATTTTCTAATGTGTGCATTTATTGCTGAAAATTTCCTTCTTGGCACTAGGTTAGCTGTGTTCCACAACTTTTGATGTCTTGTATGTTTGTTTACATTGAGCTGAATGTATTTTTAATTTTTCTTTGAGATATTCTTTTGACTCATGCATTATTTAGAAGTATGTTACTTAGTTTGCAAGTATTCAGAGATTTTTTTTGTTATCTTTCTGTTATTGATTTTTCTAGTTTGATTCCATTGTGATCAGAGAACACATTCTGTATAATTTCAGTTCTTTCAAACTTGTCGAGGTCTGTTTTATAACCCAGGATATGGTATTTTGGTATATGTTCCATGGGCACTTGAAAAGAATGTGTATTCTTTTTTTATTGGGTAGAATGTTCTATAATTATCAATTAAATTGCATTTGTTGATGGTTGCTGATTTTCTGTTTAGTTGTTTTATCAATTGTTGAGAGGGGATGGTGAATTCTCCAACTATAATTGTGTATTTGTCTATTTCCCTTTTAATTCTATAAGTTTTTGCTTGCTTCATGCATTGGGTCTTATTGAAGGATTAACCTTTTTGTTTTTATATAATGTCCCTATCTGTCTCTAAGAAATTTTTTTACTGTGAAGTCTATTTATATGATATTAATATAGTTATTTCTACTTTCCACTGATTAATGGTTGCATGATATATCATTTTCCATTCTTTCACTTTGGCCCTGCCTGTGTTGCTATATTTTAAGTGAGTTTTTTTGTGCATAGCACATAGTTGAGTCTTTTTTAAAAATCCATCCTGTCAATGTTTGTCTTTTCATTACTGTATTTAGACCATTCACATTTCATGTAATTATTGGTATGTTATGTTAAGGTTTAAGTGTCATTTTTTTGGTTTTCTGTTTGGTATTTCTGTCTTTTGTTTTCTGCCTTCCTGTGAGTTGCTTGAACAATTTTTAGAATTCCATTTTGATTTATCTATATTATTTTGAGTTAATCTCTTTTATAGCATTTTTAGTGATTCTTTTAGGTATTTTATTATACATATAACTTATCAGTGTATTGGTTTTGTCATTTTACCAGTTTAAGTAAACTATAGAAACCTTACCTCTCTTCATGTCCTTTTACCCTTCTTATTTATAATATAGTTATCTTAAATATTTCCTTCACATACATTCAGAATTACATCAGATATTATATAATGTTTACTTTAACTATCAATCATAATTTAGAAAACTCAAGAGGATTAAAAAAAGCCCATTATATTTACTCCGTATTTTTGCTTACTGTGTTCCCTCTTCCTTTCGGGTAGTTTAGGGTTGCTTCTTTCTACCATTTCCTTTCCGTTTAGAAAACTTCTTTTAGCCATTGTTTTAGCATTCCTTCACCTGAGAATGTCTTGCGTTTCCCTTTTATCCCCAAAGGATATTTTTGTTGAGCGTATGATTCTGGGTTACTAGTTTTTTTTTTTCCCCGGGAATTAAAAAAATATTTTTCTACTTTCCTCTTGTCGCTGTTATTTCTGATGAGAAATCTGCTACTGTTCTAATTGTTTTCCCTTACAGATAAGGAGTCATTTCTTTTGGGATGCTGTCATGGTTTTTTTATTTTTCTTTAATTTTCAGAATTTTAATTACCATGTATCTTGGTGTGTATTTTTTGTTTTGAGTTTTTGATGTGTCTTGGCATGTATTTCTTTCTTTTCTTTTCCTATTTTTTTAGGGTTACTCAGCTTCTTGAATCTTGAATCAGAGCTTCGTTCATAACTCTGAAAGAGATTTATGTCTCTTGCCAAATTTGAGAAGTTCAGACATTAATTCTTTGAGTACTTTTCATCCCCATCTTTTTTCTCTTTTCTTCTGGGACTCTCATGACATGAATGTTAAAATTTTTGTTATATTTCTACAGATCCCTGAAGTCCATTTTATATTTCTTCATTCCATTTCTCTCTATTGTTCAGTTTAGGTTATTTCTATTGATTTGTCATTCAGTTTACTGATCTTTTTCTCTGTTCCCTCTATTCTGTTGTTGTGCACATTCATTTAAAATTTTTATTTCAGTTATTGTATTTGTTCTAACAATTTCATTTGGTTCTTCCTAATATCTTCTTTTGTTCCCTGAGATTTTTCTCACTGTATATATATTTTTCCCTTCTATTTTATAATTAGTTTCAGGTGAGTTCTAATTGTTAAAGCATTTTTTATCATGGCTATTTAAAAATTTTTATCAAATAATTCTCTCTCTGTAATCTCCATATTTACATCTATTGATTGCCTTTTTATATTTAGTTTGCGATCTTCCTGGTTCTTTCTATGAAAAGTTAATTTCAATTGAAACCTGGGCATTTTAGTATTATGTGATGAGACTTTAAATCTTACCTTATGTTTTAGCTGGGTTTCTCTGACATCACTTTGGTAGCATAAGGGAGAGTGCTGCCTCACTACTGTCAGGTGGAAGTAGAAGTCCAGGTTTGCCACTTGACCTCAGTTGAAACCTGAGGAAGGAGCTCCTTGTTATGCTGGATAAGGTTGTGTAAGATACTATGAAACGTATCGTGGCTGTAAGATTAATGATAGTACATAAGGCCCACTGAAATATCTTACAGGGCTGATAGTACGTGTCACTTAGGAATTTACAACCCTAGCTCAGGGATTTCCAGGAAACAAAGCCACCTCAGCACAGATGCAGCTTTCATAAACCTTAGAACAAAGCTTACTTTTACAATAATAGCTTAAATACCCTTTATGAAAGAAACACCTGGTAACTAATCTGGACTAAATACAGGTATAAGAAAGGGAGAAGGACCCCCCCCCCCAAAGTCTGACAATGGTCTCTGGATGAAGACTCTCTGGTCAGTTCAAAATCTGACCCCCTCACTGTATCTGGCCCATGACACCAGCTTATTCTCACTATCCACCATCTAAGAGTGCTGCCAGAATAAACCAATTGAGCATTAGATGGTGCCTAAGACTCATCTTTGATGTGAAGTGAACAGAAGAGGAGATGTCACTCCTGGGGAATTGGTTAACTAGGTGCGCCTACAACCCCTGAACACAATTGGCATTGAGGATGGGACAAGTAAGTGAGCAAGTGAGTAACGACACCCATTTCTAAGGAAGGATTGGGAGAGGGTGACTGGGGACTGGTTCTGATCAAGAAATCGATGAAGCCCTCTGGAATGCTCCACATTGTGTCTGACAGTTTTTATTTTACTTTCTGGCCTGTTGCTGCCATCTACATACACTTTGTATCTCTGTTGTGAAATTGCCACCATGAAAAACCTGCCAAAATTATTCTTAAGACCACTCCGGCCCCCAGTAACCAGGTACAGGCTCTAAGGAGGAGGATGACACCAGCACTGGAAGTGGGGGTGGAGGATGCCCCAGCTTGAAAAGCCAACTGCTGGCTGGTGTGTCTCCGGCCCCTGCTGTGGGAGGGTTGCTCCTTGCCCCCAAGGATCTTGGCATCATGACGTCACAGACCAAGAAGGCAAAGGTGAAGCTTACCTGCCAAAGGGTTATGTACTGCTGTCCACCAGCCAGGGACTTAGAAGCGTATTTCCCAATAGATCCTTGGACTAACACCGCAGTGAAGTCCACAAAAATCACCAAAGGGCACATTGTGCTTTTCTCAGCCCTCCATGCACTCCAGCTGAGACAGCGTAGCTTCTCAAGGGGTGTGCCCCACCCCATGATGCCTGCTGCGTGTTGCTGGCAGCAGCCCACAAGCAACATGCCCAAGTCAGGCAGGCTCACCTCAGAGTCACGACATTCTGCCCGGCCAATCCAGAGCCCTGTGAGCTGTGGAATGATGCTCCCGAGCCCACTGGATTATTCCGCTAGCTACACTGCAGGTGTCACCAGTCATCACCTGGGGCATGGCTGAGAAAGCAGCTGCCACCTCCTCAGCTGGCTGAGATGAGGAAGCGCATCCTAGACGCCATACAAATCCATGAAGAGGTTCACCCATGATGTGGACAGAAATTCAAAGCCTGCTCAAAGACCTGGTGCAGGAACCCAGTGAGAAAGGCACCACCTGGCTGTGCTGTGTGTACCTGACAGAAAGTGCTTTGCAACTCACAGGTGGAGAAATAAGTACAACAGCCAGTGGCTGTCTTTAAAGATGATAAGATCACTTCCTTATTTCAGGACCCTGTCGAGCTTATCCAGGCGCAGAGTGGTGCAGGTAGACATGGCTGTCCCTGCACTCTGCTGCAGTGACTATTTGGGCCTGATGAATAGCACCCCCAGCATGAGCCTCTTTTCATCAAGGGCTGAAGGTGGCTGGTGTACACTCGAGGAGGAAAGGGAGCTCCTGTTGCACTTAGGCATGCTTCAGTGAGTTTGCACAGCCGCCACTCCCATGGGACAGTGGCACAAGGGGGAGAGCCTGGAACAGGCCACCTTGCATCCAGACACCTTACAGATGTTTTAAAGGAGAGCCCATCATAGGCCAAACGAAGTCTCCTGGCCCTGATGGCCACAGTCCCTGAAGTTAATTGAGCTCTGCAGGTCCTCACTACCCTGGAAAATGCTGAGACAGAACCATCCAACAGAGTGTTCGCAGCAGCACCTGCCCCACTACCTACCAACTAGGGCCTTGCAGCCAGAGGTCTCACACTGGGCTCTGCTCTCCCTGACCTCCCTACACCGATCACCCACAGGATGTGGGCCAGTCCAGCTGTTCACAAGGGTAGAGTGACCTTTACTGGCAGTTACGCTGAAGGGTGCTCCCGCATGGGCTCCTGTCTGGCAAGCCTCATGAATTCCTGCAAACCCTCCTTAATGCTAATGTGGCCCAACCTCCCACCCACCGACCCACCACCCATCTGGATGGCTGAGCATCAGCTTCTATCTCCTGGAAGATGCCTTCGCTACTAACTCCTGCCCTGTGCTCAGGATGACCCAAAGACTGTCCCACTCACCTTGCCTATATCCCTCCCTGGCAAGACTTTTACTCGTGTATTTGCCTAGGGGTCTCTTGGGCCGCCTCCGCCACTGTTTCTGCAGCCAGTGCCTCCTAGAGACTCTTGGTGCCCCAGTTCTGCCTGACAGCCATCTGGAGTGGAAAATACCCCAAACTTTGACTTCATCGGACCATGTTTAAGATCACGATTTTGGATCTTTGACAGCACCTCAACATACACAGTTTCCCCAGACCTTATTGCTTAGTTCTGTGTCCTCCTTATCTTTCTGTTCCATTTTTACCTGCCATTGCTCTGCAATCAAGCAATTCCAAGCCTACTACCACTGAGTCCATTCCACTCCTTTTACCTGTTCATGTAATCGTTTTTTCAAGCCCCAGTGTGCCTGAGTTCTTTTGCTGCTACTCCGGGTGGCCTGACTTTCCACATCCAATGGTGGCTTCTCCAGACCTACTGACTAATTTCTTGGCACTGAGGTCACTGACAACCTCCACTACATTTTGGCCACCCACTGAGCAGCCAACCTACCAGCCTGCTGCGCATGCCCTCGCTGGCCTTCTGCCACACATCCATTGCGTCTGGTCCAGACTTGGTCGTTACCTGTCCTCCACTCTTCCCTCACCATTGGTGAGTCTGCGTCAAAGCCACAGCTGAACCCCATTCTCATGATCTCCCCTAACTGCTCAGCTGGACAGTAGACCTACTCTATCCTCTCTGTGATGATGCAGTTCAATTCCAGACTGTTCCAAGGACTCCAGGGACTCCTCACCGTCCTACAGAAGATCTGTTTCTCAAGATTTGACAGACCATGGAGTGCACTTTCAAGCTCAGGCAGCCTCTCAATTATTGACCTCCTCAGGGTCAGGGGTGGAGTGTGCTATACCATGACATATATCGTGGCTATAAGATTAATGATAGGCATAAGGCCATTGACACCCTCAGGGTCAGGGGTGGAGTGTGGTATACAGTGAGATATATTGTGGCTATAAGATTAATGATAGGCATAAGGCCACTGAAGCAACTCACAGGGTCAGTCTTATCTGTCACTTAGCAGTAGGAAGCAACCTGGCCTGGGGATTTCCAACTAGATTTCCGGGAGACGAGGTCACCTCAGCACAGAGGTAACTTTCACAAATCTTAGAACAAGGCTTACCCTTACAAGAATAGCTTAATATCCCTTTGTGAACAAAACACCTGTTAACTGACCTGGATTGCATACAGGTATAAGAAAGGAGGAAGGATCCCCCAAACTCTGACAATGGTCTCTAGATGAAAACCTTCCTGGTCTGTCAGTCATCTGACTGGTGACTAAATCTGGCCCATGACACTGTCCTACTCCCACTACTATCCTTCTGGTAAAAGCACTGCCAGAATAAAACACATGAGCATCAGACAGTGTACAAGACTTAACTGTGATGCAAAGTGAACTCAGGGGGAGAGGCCTCCCCAGGAAGCTGGTTAATTAGGACCACCCGAAATGCCTGAACACAACAGGGTAGAATCCACTGACATTATGGAAGAGGTGACTTTGTCACTGCTGGGCCATGGGGAAAGTCCTGATTCTCCACTAGGCCTCCTGTGACATTGCTAGTAGGGAGGCAAACGGCGCCTTGTGACAGGCTGTGGGGATGGAATCTAGGTTGGCATAGGTGTGGGTGGGGTGAACAGATTATTCTGTGGTGTTCAGATGGAATGGAGTGGTTGAGGTCTAAGAGTTTTCTGTCTTCCTAGGCTGCTCCTTTCCTGGCCCTGCAACTAGAGAGAAAACAGGATTTTGTGAGGGCTTTTTATTTTATTTATTTATTTATTTGCCTGTGTCTGTTGCCATTTCCAGGCTGGCTGGCTTCTTCAGCTCTCAGGCTTAGATACATGAAGCAAAAAACAAAAACAAAAACAAAAAATCTAAGGGAACTCACCCTGTGCTGCCCTTCAGGTCCAGCGCCCCTAGCAGGCTCCCTTCTTTCCACCCTTCAGAGTCTTCTTATGTTTATTTTATATGGAATGGATTTTTAGTTTTATTAGCAGGAGGAATAGAGAAAAGTATGTTTATCTTCTCAGAAGTAGAAATATTTCATTTAAAAAATTTGTTTATTTACCTGAAGTGTCTTTCACCTCCTGTGGTATTTGCTCTTCTGATTAGAGAAATTTTTTTTTTTACATTTTATTTAATTACTTTATTTATTTTATTGTACTTTAGGTTCTGGGGTACATGTGAAGATCATGCAGGATTGTTGCATAGGTACATAATGGCAAGGTGGTTTGCTGCCTTCATCCCCCCATCACCTATATCTGGTATTTCTCCCCTTGTTATCCCTCCCCACCTTCCCCACCCCCCACCCCCCGCTGTCCCTCCCCTGGCCCCTCGCAACTGACCACAGTGTGTGATGCTCCCCTCCCTGTGTCCACGTGTTCTAATTTTCGACACCCGCCTATGAGTGATAACGTGGTGTTTGGTTTTCTGTTCTTGTGTCAGTTTGCTGAGAATGATGGTTTCCAGAGAACACTTTTGTGTTGGAAAGTCCTGGTCCTGCGGCACTGCGGGCATGGAGAGGACAGACTAATCTTTAGAACAGTGTCTTCTTCCTGAACCCTGCAGGCACTTCATTGTCTTTAGCATGCAGGCCTTTGCACGGACCGCTCCCCCTGCCTGCAACACCTTCCTCTCTACCTCGTCCACTGCCTAAGCCTTAGTTATTCTTCTGAACCTCTTCTTCTCTACCTTGTCCACTATCTAAGCCTTAGTTATTCTTCAGTTTTCAACTGAATACATTACTTATTTAAAGAGACTTTTCCTATTACCTGGATACATTTCCATTCCCTTCTGATAAATGTTTCTAGAGCACCTTGTACTTTTTTTTATCTCCATTATCAAACTTTATTGCAGTTATTTATTTAATGTCTGTTCTACTGAATAGCCTGCAATCTGATGAAGGGGGGGGATGATGACATTGTTGTTCTGCTGTGTATCAAAT
Source organism: Cacajao melanocephalus (assembly GCA_963573385.1). Classification (NCBI taxonomy): domain Eukaryota; kingdom Metazoa; phylum Chordata; class Mammalia; order Primates; family Pitheciidae; genus Cacajao; species Cacajao melanocephalus. The sequence continues at coordinate 56,152 of CAUYLG010041892.1, forward strand.
GTCTGGTGCCTACTGCAGTGCCCAGGACAAAGCAAGACATTTAACAACTTTAGCTTGAATGTTAACTAATAATGTAGTTCAGCTCATAAATATCCTATTGTCCAATCACCCCAAGTGTTCCCTGAAATTTCCCTGGCCACTTGGGCTACTCCTCTGGGATCCTGGACCTCCCCTTGACCTAGAAATTTAAAGGCTAATATTGAGCAAAACAGAAGTCCTCCACGATCTTTCTTCAGTTCTAAGGCTTGGGGCCATCCTGGTTGGTTGTTGCTTAGGACATACCAGTTGTTAAAATAGTTTGATCTAATTCCTGATTAAATGAATGAATGAATTAGATCCAGAAGCTCCAAGCCTACTCAGCACTCCTAACCCACAGCCAGTCATACAGAATGTGCTTTCCTCAAGGGCTGCATTAGTGCCTGGAGCTCTTATTGTGGCTAATTCCCCTTTTTCCATATTTCATCTATGGCCTGATTATATGCAATGATATGTTCTAGCAGAGTCATCATAACTCCAAACCAGTTCATCCTTGCTTCATCTCTAGCCAAACTCTTATTCTCTTTTGTAGATTTGTCTTTTTATGTCTCCAAAACTTATATCTTATGTCTCCAAAACTGCTCACAGGCCATAATTTGCTTTGTGGGTCATATGACATCTTTCACATCTTGCAGTGGAGTCTGTCTCCCTTCTGACTGGACTCTGTGTAAACTGACTCAGAATCACACCCTTGAGTCCATATCCTTTTAAGCACTAGTTCTCCTCTCTACTCAATACCAGATCCTTTTCTTCTTCCATGAAGCAGGCTTATTTAAAAAAAAAAAAAACTTTTTAAGTTCTTTGTAGATTCTGGATATTAGCCCTTTATCAGATGGACTTAAACAAATTCACAAGAAAAAAAGCAACCACATCAAAAAGTGGGCAAATGATATGAACAGACACTTCTCAAAAGAAGATATTTTTGCAGTCAACAGACATATGAAAAAATACTTATCATCAGTGGTCATTAGAGAACTGCAAATCAAAACCACAATGAGATACCATCTCATGCCAGTTAGAATGGTATTCATTAAAGAGTCAGGCAACAACAGATGCTGGAGAGGATGTAGAGAAATAGGAATGCTTTTACACTGTTGGTGGGAATATAAATTGGTTCAACAATTGTGGAAGACTGTATGGCGATTCCTCAAGGATCTAGAACTAGAAATGCCATTTGACCCAGCAATTCCATTACTGGGTATATACCCAACAGATTATAAATCACTCTACTATAAAGACACATGCACATGTATGTTTATTGCATCACTTTTCACAATAGCAAAGTCTTGGAACCAACCCAAATGCCTGTCAATGATAGACTGGGTAGAGCAAATTTGACACATACACACCATGGAACACTATGCAGCCATGAAAAAGGATGAGTTCATGTCCTTTGCAGGGACATGGATGAAACTGGAAACCATCATTCTCAGCAAACTAATACAAGAACAGAAAACCAGACACTGCATGATCTCACTCATAGGTGGGAGTTGAACAATGAGAACACATGGACACAGGGAGGGGAACATCACACACCAGGGCCTGTTGAGGGGTAGAAGGCAGGAGGAGGGATAGCATTAGGAGAAATGCCTAATGTGGATGACAGGTTGATGGGTGCAGGAAACCACCATGGCACATGTATACCTGTGTAACAAACTTGCATGTTCTGCACATGTATCCCAGAACTTAAAGTATAATAATAATTTTAAAAAAAGTTTCCTCTAATATTTCCTTGACTTTATATTTTATCTTTGATTCATTCATTCTGTTCTATTTCAATCCTTTTCCTCTGTGGACAAACCAGTGATTCACTGATCTTCTTTTATGGTTCTGTCCATTCTTAAGAACTGGGTGTTTGATTATTGGGAACATATATCTCTTGGAAGCTTCATTTACTTGTATTACCTCATGCTATGTTTGCACTGTAGATCTTTTTCACTATCATGGATTTGGTATCTCTATATCAAAATAAAGGTTGCAGTTATCTAATTGGATTTTAAATCTATTTCTACAGATTTGATCAGTCTTTTTTAAATCATATTTTTCATTCTAGTTTCATCCTTAGGGAATGGCAAATGGGTTTCATCCTCCTTTCTGGTCACATAGCATTACTTATTCAGTTTTGTTTTGAGAGGATTTTGAAATGATCAAAACACAAAGGAGTGCTGTGATTTTTAAATACCTGCAAGAGCAATGCTAAGAGGAGTGGTATCATTCTTGATTTATACATTCATATAGGTGATCCCATTGTCTCAGGCCTCTCTGTCTTCTCCGTGTTTGACTGCCCTTTTTGAGGCTACCTGTACAAACAGATGGATGCTTGAGACTGAGGAGCAGAAACTTCCAAGTTCTAATGACTTCTTTTCCAGTGACAAGGCTATCGTGACTAAAATTATGATTTTCAGAAGGAGGCTGAATACTTTAAATCATCATCCTGATGAAGAGACTTTGAAACATTTCAGTTTGGATTTGAGATTGCTAATTGCTGACATTGCATTATTTTTGTAGGCGGCACTCAGCATATTTGGTATGGTTGGCGGACCACTTATGGGCTTGTTTGCTTTGGGCATTTTGGTTCCCTTTGCCAACTCAATTGTAAGTACAAAGAATGAATATGTGTGAAGATTACTTTTCCAACTACACTAGCAGATCTGCACTTTTTTCTCAGTGTAAAGATGTGGTTCCTTTGAGATTTGTCATTAGTTACTTGTCTTAATGACTTAAATTATTTCTGTTGACTTTGGTGGAGTATATAATGAAGTACTGTGTATGGGGGCCCTGCGTGTGTGAAGTTCAATGGAAACTTCCAGAACCATACAGGGAAATTTTAAATATTAGTAATATAACTAAAGGAGCAACATTTTTGGTGCACTTATCTACTTACCCTTCTCAGAAATTAGTAGCTAGGATTCAAAAGAGATCAATGGGCTCAGATAGGAGAGATTTAAGGGCAGTAAAACTTAGGATTTCTGTGAACAGCCATAGCACAGCAAAGAGAAGCAATACAATCTTACCACCTTGGCCAGGAATTTTCTACTCCTGACATTTAAAACTGTAGCTCCTGCAACATGATTTAGCTTCTGAGGGGTGATCATAATTGGGAATATTTTCCAGAAAGACGTAATATCTCTGTCCTTCTACTTAGACATATCTGTGCTTAGAAGTACTAACTTTTGTTTGGAATAAATGAACTAGAAATTATTTCTCTGAAACCCAGAAGAAAGTCCACCAGTTCAGTCTGGCTATAAGATGTAGTTCAGGAAAAGCTGATAATGTATGTACAGTTGCTTCAGATATAGGATAGTCATAGAACTATGACTTCACATTCAGGATTCTATTTTCCATATAACCCAGTAGGAATTGGTAAGGCAGATATTAATAAGGATTAACTAAGGCAGATATTACTAAGGACTGGTTGTTATTATTATTTATTATTCTCAATGAAATGTCATATGAAAAGCTACTTTGGTAGGAATTAATCACAATGAAAGAGATTTGTTTGTGTCCACCTCAGAATGTTGAAGCTTGGATTAGACTCTTTTCAGGATGAAATGCATAATAGCTTGTTAAGTATCAGAAAAATGTATTTAAAAATCAACTTTTGATATTTGACATTTGTTGCCAGCATGCATTGCCTCCAGAAGAGCTATAGCGGACTAAGCTAACATGCCCTTTTCTGGGGGCAGTAATGGGAGAAAGACATTATTCTTCCTGCCATAAATAGTATCTTTTTTCTTTTTAACCGTGTCTGTACAGGTTTTTCACCAGCAGATTATCTGCCTTTCTTCAAAGTGGCCTTTTTCGTTCCTTTTTCCCTCCCTGCCTCACTACCTTTCATTCATTTATTCACTTGCTCATTTATTCAATAGATTTTTATGGGCTGAGCACTGTCTTGGGAGGAGAGAGCACTGAATGTTTCAGCCCTTGTGGGTTTTATAATTTTGTGCCATGTTGAACTTGGCTTTCTAATGTTAATTTTAACATGAAAGCAAACTGTATTATTTTTCTTTTAAAAGCATTCTTGTTTTACAGGGAGCACTTGCTGGTCTGATGGCTGGATTTGTCATTTCTCTATGGATTGGAATTGGAGCTCAAATGTATCCTCCACTTCCTGAGAGAACGATGCCATTGCACCTTGATGTCTATGGCTGTAACAGCACATACAATGAGACAAATTTGATGACAGCCACTGAAAGGCCGTTTACTACTAGTGTTTTTCAAATACACAATGTTCAAAGGTATTGAACTAAGTTTTATTACATTATACTTTTAAAAGCTTATGCAACAACTAGAGCAATCCGGTTCCTTTTCGTCTTGCTTACAACATCGTGATTTTGCCTAATTCTGAAATAAGTAAAACCCATGTGGCTTGCTATAGTATTTTCTGCAGCAGTAACAAAAATGTCCTATTTTCATAATTTCTATAGAAATTTCTGCCTTGCCTACAGATCTAAGAAAACTTAAATATTAATGAGAAAATTCTATTATATGTAAACTCTCCTAAATACCAGCTGTTAACTGAAGAATTATCTTCCTCTTGGAAAAATTTTTTAAATGAAAAGCACAATTATAAAAGAAATATTGCTTATATAGTCTTTGAAGGACAGATTTTATTGACCAGAAGCTACAATTATTTAAACATCTTAAATAATTGCCATTTGTTCAGTGGAAGGTCCCAACTCTTTGAAGCATTAGCAGTGATTGCAGCTGTAATCTTCATGCTAGAGATTGCAGTCATGCAGTGCACTTTGGAGCCTCTAGATGCTGAAGTTGTCTGATTTACTTTAATGATACAGACCTGTGGGTAGAGGCATGCTTTACTGTATAGAGAATGTGAGGGAAAGATTTTCTTTAGTGGATATATAAATGTCCAGCCTTAAAGCACAAACCCCTTGGATACGTTTGAGGAATGCAAAGATGAGGCCATTGCCCCCCAAAGTATTGCCCCAGTGCCAGCTTCTCTGGAATGACATAATTTTAGAGTCTATCCTTTTGGGTCAAGGCATGGCATACCCCTCTTAAAATCTTAAAATGGACACACTCCTGGGAAAAGGAACATGATCACACATATAGCCATTATTAGCAATTCGTGTTCTGGAGGGAATCCAGCTATGAGAAATCTAGCCAGTGGGACTTCTGGGGGCATTCCAGGCAGCTAAGCTCTGTATGGTAGAGTGGAAAGTTAGTTCCAGAGCCTGAGGCATATCTGAGGGAAGTTTTATTAGGTGAGGTGCTGTGGAGAGAGAGCTAAGGACATGTGAGGAGCATCTGGACAGGTATCAAAGCACTAAGGGGAGGGGCTGGGAGAGACATTAGAAAGAGTCAAAAAGGGAGAAGAGATTAACTGAAGGTTAAGTGGGAAGACATACGGATGTGCTTCTTGTTTTACAATTTTGCTTAGCATTTTCCTAATTACGTAAATATTTGCCCTTAAGAGTCTAAGGCAAAATGGTTATTTGGATTCCCGAAACAAATAAATTAGCTGAAGTTTATTATATGCCTGGTACCATAATAATCACTTTTATATGTTAGTTTATTTACCAAATATTTCAGCTAATAAACGAGAATTTTTGAGCAAGGACTATGTACCCAGAACTGTGCTGGCCATTTATTTAGTATCCATGGAAGAAAATCTTCCTCTCTTATCCACTGTTTCCTGCCTTCCAGAAAATTATATTCTAGCTGGAGAGAATGTGCAGACATACATAAGACAATGAACTCCGTAAGCATGCTAAGTATAAAAATTAGGACATAGTAAGTAAGAAATACTTGATACCTTATTGTTTTTTTGTTTTTTTTTTTTTATTTTAGGTTTTGGGGTACATGTGAAGAACATGTAAGATTGTTGCATAGGTACACCCATGGCAGTGTGATTTGCTGCTTTCCTCCCCTTCATCTATATCTGGCATTTCTTCCCATGCTATCCCTCCCCACCTCTCCACCTCCCCACCTCCCACTGTCCCTCCCCTATATTCCCCCCAACAGACCCCTGTGTGTAGTGCTCCCCTCCCTATGTCCATGTGTTCTCATTGTTCATCACCCGCCTATGAGTGAGAACATGAGGTGTTTGATTTTGTGTTCTTGTGTCAGTTTGCTGAGAATGATGGTTTCCAGGTTCATCCATGTCCCTACGAAGGACACGAATTCATCGTTTTTGATGGCTGCATAATATTCCATGGTGTATATGTGCCACATTTTCCCTGGCCAGGCTAACATCGATGGGCATTTGGGTTGGTTCCAGGTCTTTGCTATTGTAAACTGTGCTGCAATGAACATTTGTGTGCATGTGTCCTTATAGTAGAATGATTTATACTCTTTTGGATATATACCCAGTAATGGGATTGCTGGGTCAAATGGAATTTCAATTTCTAGGTCCACATGAGAAGCAAGGAGAGATCTAAAATTGACACCCTATCACCAATTAGAATGGCAATCAGCAAGGATGTTTTTATGCAAGCACTAAGCCAAGGTAAGATGCCTTCCTTTGTTAACAGGCAGCCTCACTGACAAGAAGCCCGTGTGTGTGTGTGTGTGTGTGTGTGTGTGTGTGTGTATGTCTGCGCGTGAATTTGAGAAAAAGCAATGGTGAAGAAAGGGCTGCCTATGCTTTAAGGTTTTTTTTTTTTCAGAATTGTTAATGAACATTCAAAAGATGCTATAATGGAGAGAGAGAAACATTCTGGTTTTTCTGTATACCTTTGTATCTTTGACTTTTTCTTGAAATGCAAGCACAATAATAAATAGTAAAATAATATCTGTTTGAAACTAACAAGATATTTGTTTCTATTTTTTACATACTTTTATTGGCAGATAAACTTTAAAAGCTGAAAAATATTTTTTTATTATTTGTAGCCACAGAAAGATAATGCTGCATTAAATTGGCATGTAGTGCCATCCCTCCCTGGTATGTAGAAATAAATGATCCCAAAAGGCTTTATTTAACATGGGCAGAGCCCTGCTTACTAAACAAACACATATTTATTAAATGGTTATGTTATTTAGCGAGGAAGTCAGAGAAACTGAAAGTCTTATTTCTCAAAACTGTGATAAATGAAAGTCTTCAGAGTGATAGTTGGAAAATGACTGAATTGTGATAACTTTGTGGTTGCATGCTCCTATGGGATTTCACTGGGTCAGCAAATGCAGTGAATTAGCTCTGAAATGCATAGGTCAACTGGCTACGAGTCTTAAGGTGGAGTAGCTGTATATTGATATGTGTCCTATGTTTATCATTAGGAGACATTCACATACTTTGCAGAATTATGATACTTTTGTATATTTTCACTATCAAACTTACATTGTAGTAAAATTCATTTTGCTCACAGTTACATAGATTTAGATAAATAGAAATGCATGCATAACAGGCTACATTATACAAAGGGACACAAAACAAGAGGAAAAAAAGATTTCCTCTGCCCTCGATAACATATATCCTATGCCAATATGGGAAAAAGACATGAAACACTAATAAGACCAATCATAGCTACAATTCTATCATCTGCATCTGCTCTAACCGGCCTTTTAAAGAATGTCCTGTGTCTGTCTATCTAACTCTATATTACATAATTCTCTTTACAACACTGTGAAATAAACGTGAATATTGTCATTTTGTGTATACAGAAAGTTTCTAATAACTTCTTATAAGTCACAGGACTAAGAAGTGGGAGACCTACAATTCAAATCCATGTTCCCTTGACCACAATGATTTTTCTCTTTTCTAAAAAAGATAAACTGTCTGCTCAAAGTAATTAATTAAGTAAATGCTTAATTAAACAAACATCTACTGAGACTGTACTCTATGTCAAGGATGATACTAGATGCTGAGGTGACAGATGGAGCCTTCCATCTTCCTGGGATTTTCATTCAGTTCAATACTTCCCTTTCCATACTGACCTCTCCTGCTCATGGTTCATCCTTCATGAATGCGCAAGTGGAGAGCTCCCTGCAAGCCAAGTCGGGGAGTACAACAGTACTAGTAATACCGTCTACTAGACAATGACAACATCAGCTTCATGTGCAGTGACAGACAAATACACAGGCTTTTGTGAACACTTACCATTTCACAGCTACACTAGAAGTGAGGATAAAGGGTGGGACAGAAGAGGCTGGATGTGAAAACGTGTCAATGTCCTTCCAAGGCAGTCCTCACGCTGCAAACCACATCCTGTTCTTTCACAAGTCCTGTAGGCATTGCTCTTCTCTTTCCAAATACTTTTTTTCTGACACTGAATTTTGCTCTTGTTGCCCAGGCTGGAGTGGAGGAGCATGATCTTGCCTCACCACAACCTCTGCCTCTTGGGTTCAAGCGATTCTCCTGCCTCAGCCTCCCGAGTAGCTGGGATTACAGGCATGCACCACCATGCCCAGCTAATTTTGTATCTTTAGTGGAGACGAGCTTTCTCCATGTTGGTCAGGCTAGTCTTGAACTCCCGACCTCAGGTGATCTGTCCGCCTCGGCCTCCGAAAGTGCTGGGATTACAGTAGTGAACCACTGCACCCAGCCTCCAAATACTTCTTTCTTTTCTAACTCTAAGCCTCCTGATGGAATAAAAATTAAAAACACCATCTCTGCCCCCAGGGGCTTCAGTTACCTCTCCTTCTTCTGGTTGTAGCATAGATCCTCCACAGCACAGTATTTCTGTGACCTTACACCTAGTCAGTATAGAAGATAGTCCAGTTTTAAAGTGTGGTGTCTGTATCCCACCTGTTCAAGAGGCATTGCTGCTACCTGATACTTATGACATATTTCACGGGAGGATTCACCCTCCATGTGTCAAGGAGTTTTGTTCTCTTAATATGACCCGCAGAGACTCAGCATTTTCCATCCTCCTCTCTGACACAGGCTGCTCGCCACTAAGTTTACCAGATGCTGCGTTTGATCATTCTGCCTCAGCTCAGAGTATCTATTTTATGCTTTTATTTTCATCTTTTAAAAATGATTCCTGTTAAGGAAAAATTTGTCTTTTCAAATTTCATAAGCAGAACATGAAAGAGGGATTCCTTAAAACCTTTCCACCCTAGCAAGGATTCCAGCATGCCATTTCACACATAGTCATTGCTTCTGCTGTGCAGCAAGCCAGGTTCAGTCCCGAGAACAGTTCCATTGCTTTCACATCCACTTTTATACAAAAGTGCTGTGCTTTGTGTCTTCCCTATTTTCTTTCCAGGGTGAACTGCTCTGACTCAGTGCTCTCAGCTCTCATGGACTGTGCTTTGAAGAGCACCAAGACCCACACTTCTGAGCTAACGTACAGGCTTTCTTCCTCACGCAGGTGCGAGACTAGCTCCTAGGTTCACATGTGAGCTGTTCTAGGAGTAATCTCCAGATCAACATATTTGGCCACTGGTCAAAAGATGAGATGCATTTATTTTTTTTGTTTCTTAAATAAACTCACTTTTATGCTTGTTTGGCTATCTGCACTACAAATATTAATGACATGAAAATAATATTAAAACATAGTTGCCCGTATGCCTTCAAAAGGAAATACAGGCATATATTCTTTCAGTTTCAATGAAGACATTGTATTCAACTGCTAACATATAACAAAAATATTTTAAAATAATGGACTTCGTTTTTAAGACAGTTTCAGATTTATTAAAGAAATTGAAAAGAAACTTCATAGAGTTTTCTCATACCCACATACTGTGCATCCATAATTAACATCTTATGTTGGTATGGCATATTTGTTACCATTAATGAACAAATAGTGATACATTATGATGAACTAATATCCATAGTTTGTTCAAATTTCTGTAGTTTGAATGTCCTTTTCCATCCCAGGACCCCATCCTGCTTATCACATTATGTTCAATAGTCATATCATCTTAGACGCCTTTTGGCTGGAATAGTTTCTCAGACTTTCCGTGCTTTTGATGACCATGACAGTTTTGAGAAAACCAGTCAAGTACTTTATAGATGCCATTGTCTTGGAATTTGCCTGATATTTTTCTCATAATTAAATTAGAATAATGGGTTTTTATGAGGAAGACCACAAAGATAAAGTGCCAAGACGATCATATCCCACTACCACACAGGAAGATTCAGCGACCAGTTTGAAGGGAGAATTCTCACCAGCAAGGATCATAGCAGTGTCAACCATCGGAGGCCACAGACCTCAGCGCACTGCATGTTCTAAGGCTGAGGAGTTGCCAAGGAGCACCTGACATACAAGTCAGTGGTTAGAACAACTTTGTACTCACAAAAAGGGAAAGAGCTGAAGCAAGGTCAGCATCTGTAGCATGCTCTGTCTCCCAGGGTGAGCAGGTCCCTACCAAGAGTTGATGCAGAGTGATGAACAGAATGAACCCTTCTTATGCTGCAGTCAAGAGACTCACTCCTTGGGGATGCAGATATACTGGTGGGGCTGGCCAGGTGCCATATGCTACACATGCTTAAGCAACACAAAGAAGTTCACTGCATACCAGAGCATGGGAAAGTTTCTCCTAATAAGTAAGAAGAATCTGGGATCAACTTCCATTTTGGGGAACGTTCCAGACCCAGAATCTCGATTCAGGAAACTCATAGAGTGGGACAGGTGGTGATGGCTGCTTCCCCAATGATAAAGATAAATACTATTGGCCAAGCACAGTGGCTCACACGTGTAATCTGAGCACTTTGGAAGGCAGAGGTGGGCAGAAAAGCTGAGGTGGGGAGTTCAAGACCAGCCTGACCAACATAGAAAAACCTCTTCTCTACTAAAAATACAAAAGTTAGCCAGGTATGGTGGCACATGCCTGTAATCCCAGCTACTTGGGAGGCTGAGGCAGGAGAATTGCTTGAACTTAAGAGGTGGAGGTTGTGCTGAGCCAAGATCACACCATTGCACTCCAGCCTGGACAACAAGAGCAAATTCCGTTTCAAAAAAAAAATAAAAAGATACATACTATTAGCATGACTTACCACTATTGATGTTGACCTTGGCCACCCGACTAAAGTAGTGTTTATTAGTTCTCTCCACTTAATCTTTTTTTGCCTCCCTTTTCTATAGAGACTTTTGTGGAAAAAAGTCATTACCTGTAGCCTACAGTTTAAAAGTGCAGATTTATGCAGAGTATATGCATAACTTATGCAGAATTTGTCTGCAATGGAAATTTGTCTCTTCTCCCCTATTTATTTATACAGTCAGTCTTCTCTTTCCCCAGGGACTGCAACAGCAGATTCAACCAACCATGGATAGGGAATATTCTGGAAAAAAAAAGCAATACAGAAATAAAACATAATACAAATTTAAAAATGCATTGTCACAACTATTTACATAGCATTTGCATTGTATTAGGTATTTTAAATAATCTAGAGATGATTTAAAGTATACAAGAGGGTGCTCCTAGGTTATATGCAAATACTACATCATTTTATATGAGAGACTTGAATATCTGCAAAATTTGGTATCTGCAAGGGATTTCTAGAATAAATGCCCATGGATATTGAGGAATGGCTGTATATTCAGTCTAGTCAGCATTTGTTTATATCATTTACACATCATATACATAAATGTATATGTGTGTGTGTATGTATATACGTGTGTGCGTATCATGTTGTGTTTTCTATTTGTTATTCTTTGTTTCTTTTTTAAAATGAGCATGTTTAAGCCTATTTTTAGAGTGGATATATATTTTCACAGCAAAACTGAGAGGGTGGTACAGAGATTTCTCATATGCTTCATGTGCTCATGTGAAAAGCCTGCCCCATTATCAACCCCATCAAAGTGGTACATTTGTTACAATTGATCAGCCTACACTGATACATCATTATCATCTGAATTCCATAGTTTACATTAGAGTTAATTCCTGGGTTTGAACATTCTTTGGGTTTGCATAAGAGTGAAATTGTATGTGTCCACCATTACAGTATCATACAGAGTAGTTTCACAGCCCTGAAAATTCTCTGTGCTCTGCCTATTCATCTTTCCCTCCCTTTTGGTCCCTGGGAGCCACTTTTTTAGTTTTGCTTTTTTCCGGAATGTCATAAAGGTGAAGTCATGTAGTATGCAAACTTTTCAAAATGGTTTCTTTCACTTAGATATATGCATTTAAGTTTCTTCCATGTCTGCATGGCTTGATAGCTCATGTCATTTTAGTGCTGAATAATATTCCATTGTCTGCATGCACTTCAGTTTATTTTTCCATTCACCTACTGAAGGACACCTTGGTTACTTCCAAGTCTTGGTAATTTATAAATAAAGCTTCTATATAAACATCTGTGTGAAGGTTTTTGTAGAGCCTTAAGCTTTCATAAAATATCAAAGAGTGCAATTGTCAGCTTACATGGTATGATTATGTTTAGTTTTACTAGAAACTGAAAAACTGTCTTCCAAAGTATCTGTATGAGCACTTTATGATTCCATTTTCTCTCTTCTCTTTGCATATTATTTTATTTTATTTTTTTGCCCTACATCTTACAGTATACCATTACAACTAATACAAGTCCACATTCAAATACCACTATGCCACTTCCTGGTTAGTACAGATAACTTAAAACACAGTATTTTCAATTCTTCCCTCTGTTTCTTCTGTCATTACTATAAGTCATTTCATTCGTCGCATACTATAATCACATAATTCATTAGCACTATGATAACTTTGAATAATCTACTATATCAAATATAGTTATCTACTATATTGAATAATAATTAAAAAACAAATTATTTGCCTGCTGTTACTCTTTTTCTAAATATTTTTCTTTATTTATGTAGATCTAAGTTTCTGACCCATATCATTTTCCTTCTTGCAGAACTTCTTTTAACATCTTACAGAGCTGATTTGCTTACAATGAACTTCTTACGTTTTGTTTTTCTAAGAAGGCATTTCTCTTTCACTTTTGAAGGATAAATTTGCTGGTTTTAGAATTCTAGGCTTTTTAAAAAATAGTTCCTTGTTTGCATGGTTTCTTATGAGTAGACATTTCTCATCCCTTTTCATTGTTGGGAAGGCATTTTTTTCCCTGGCTTTTTTCATTGTATTTGAAATGAAATGAATTTCACAGTAGAATATGGCAAGCCTAATTGTAGATTTTTGGGGAGAATTCTGTTTGGTGTTGTCTGAAATTCCTGAATCTGTGAGTTAGTGTGTGTCATTAACTTTGGAAAGTTTTCAGCCATTATTACTTCAAATATCTCTCGTGCTCTATTTTTTCTTTCTTTACCTTCTGGTATAATATACCTTTAGAAATTTCTAAACTATGCCTTTAGAAATTGTCTCACAGTTCTTGGATCTTCTATGTTTTCATTATTTTTCTCTTTCTACTTCAGCTTGTGAAATTTCTGTTGACATTGCTTCGAGTTCACATATTTTCTTGGTAGGTCCATCCAAAGACATTCTTCATTTGTAACTGTGTTTTGTATTTCCATCATTTTCTTTGGATTCTTTCTTAATGTTTCATTCTTTCTGCTTATATTATCCATCTGTTCTGCTTTTTCTATTAGAAATTTCATTATATTGATTATGGTTATCTCAAATCCTTATCTGATAATTCCAAATTTGGTATTATATTTGAGTCTGATTCTGAGGTTTGCTTCGTTTCTTCAGATTGTGTTTTCTCTTCCTTCCCTGTGAGCCTATGTTGTAATTTTTTTTGGAAGTTGGACATGACATACTGAGTTACAGGAATGGAGTAAAATAGGCTTTCAATGTGAGTTTTCATGTTTGTTGGGATAGGCACCTGACTGTGCATAGTATTTGCAATAGTTGTAGGTTCTAGGATCTGCAAATTCCTCTAGTGTCCTTGGTTTTGTCTCTCATGTTGTCTTTGAGTTTTCCCCCAGACCTTCTTAGAGTCTGTGCCTTGCAGTTCTTTCATCTGTATCCACTGGTATCACACTGGAGCCTGTTGGTCTAGTGGTCAGGAAAGGAGGAAGGGAAGGCTTCAAGTGTTCAGTAATTTTAGGATTACATCTGTCTCGTCTGGAATAGTAAAATTGAAATTTCCAGCTTCAGGCATGGAATGTGACCTTTACCTTTAAAGAATATTTAACACTTTTCTCCCTGATTTTTTCATACTAGTTGATCCTAGAGTAGCCTTGTGTTGGGTTATTGCCCTTCCTCTGGAGAGCAGGCCTTCATTTTGGAATGTGTATTTCTAAACGGTGGCTCTCACTTCCTCTTGCCAGAGCCAAAAAGGAATCTTTTTTGACTCTTTGCTGTGAGAATATGATAAGATTCCTGGAGGTAAAATTTATGAAAGTGTGGGGTCCCCATAAGAGGGAAACCATCCAGAATTTTTCTTTCTCAATCTAATTCACACTCAGCCTAAAGAAATAAATCAAAATTACGAAGTGAGTGTTCCTACTGGTGTCTGGCTGCAGTGGTTTCTGCTCTAAGTGAGCTATTCTCTGATTTGATTCTCTACATTAATTTGTCTACAGAATTTGGGGTAGCAGTTTGCCATGTGACCTCAATTCTCAAATGAGTCTTAAAAAGTCATTGATTTTTAGTAGGTTACCCTTTTTTTTCTTATTGTAAAAATGGGATTGATGCTTTCTGAGTTCGTATATGACAGAGCTGAAGTCAGAAGTATTGAGAAGAGATTTTTAAGTAACCAATTTATTTCAGTTGGAAGAACAACACAGGCAATGTTCACCTTTTTATGATTACAGCTTTACTGTAAAGTCATATATTTTCATTTGACCCACATCATCATAAATTTAATTTATAGAGCCTGCACAACTACTTTAGTTAAATTAATCAAAAAAATTCTATTACCACTTGAAATTTCCAAACTTGATTAAATGGAACTTCAAAATTAAGAGGGTAACTACTTATCCTTATTTGGTATTTTATATACTTACAATATAGCTTATCATGTAGCTTTCAACATATTATAAATAACACACTCTACTCTGTATTTGTTCCAAGGTTTGTAGAACCTATCTGTTTCAGTTGGACCATTTATACAATGGCACAAAAATTATTAACCTGTTTCACCAGCTGGCTGTGAAGAATACTTGGTAACCTTGATGCCAAACATTGGACACGTAGAAACTGCTAAGGATAGCCTTGATAATACAGGCTGTAATCTCTAGTCCAATGCATAATGTGCTCTCTGTGCTAAATAAACACCTATCTTCTTACTCAAAGTTATATTTAGTTCTGTAGCAACTTTTAAAATATCCACTTGGATTCATTAGAGATTCCACTTGATGTTCAGTTCTTACATTGTCAGCAGATAACCCCAAGCTACAAAATGCAGGCCAAGTAGAAAAGTTTTTACCAAAACTAAATTTTGCACATTCTTAGTAGTAGAATGCCCTCATCATTAGACTCTGATACTTCCTCTTGCATTTGGTCTATAGTAGCCTCGTCTTTCTCCAAGCTAGTTTTACCCATCTGCTCTGCAACCTTTTGATTCAAGATGACAGAAATGATTTTTTAAAGCTACGCAATGATATATTTTCTGTGTCATATGGGATAACATAGACATTGCACTTATCTAGACACATGCGTAAAATATACACTGTAGCCTAGAAAGGGGATTATCGTTTACTTTTGGATCCTGCATACACAAAAGACATGAGTGGAGTTTTCTCTTACATCATTTTTCATCTATGTGTGCTGAGAAAGACCTCACTCCCTCCAAAAAGATGAAGGACTAGACATATGCATTATGTGTTCAGATTTTACAGTTGTTGATAGGCATGTAAAGGGTATACAAAAGTGACAGAATATCATCATTTGTGGAATGTATTGTTATGTTTAAATTCATAGTCTAATAGCAAGCAGTATATCTTAACAGATTACTGACCTGAAGTACTTGGAGGCAGAAGTAATAGTTTACATATTTCACAATTCAAAGTTTAAGGCAAGTTTTGAGAAGGGACCATCAAGAAGAAAACAGACCTTTGACTCTCTCAGTGCCGTGAGGGAGAGTGCAGGAATGTAACACTCAGTTCCTTGTTCTGTTTAGCTGCCTCTGAAACCTGGGTATACTTACTAGGCATGCAAGTCCTGTTTCTTTGGAAAGAGATATAGTACCTTTTTAGGGTAAATGTACATAAAGCTTTAGCCATTTTACTAATATTATCAGTAAGAACCTAAATCTAGAAATTTTATTTTGGTGACTGTAAAGTTGAAAAACATAAAAGGTTCCATAGAAGAAGATAAAGTGATTTTAAAGAAAATGACTATGGTATTTTGTTGGGTACAAAAAATATCAAGAAAAGTACTTGATAATATTTGTGAATTGTTCTGGTAACTCTACATCACACCTATATAACATACCAGGATGTGTTTATCCGTGATCCTTATTACATTTATTTTTCTAAACTCTCCTCTCTATCAAAGAAAGATAAACCTTGAACACTTTCTTATTTGTCAGTAGTATCTTATGTAGATTCTGTTAATACGAAGTATATTAGCTCATTTTCACACTGCTATAAAGACACTACCTGAGATTGGGTAATTTATAAACAAAGCTGGTTTAATTTACTCACAGTTCCACATGGCTGAGGAGGCCTCAGGAAACTTACAATCCTTGTGGAAGGGGAACCAGGCATCTTCTTCACAAGACAGCAAGAGATATTATGACCATGTGAAGGAGGGACTGTTAAACAGTTATAAAACCATCAGATCTCATGAGAAATTGCTATCACAAGAACAGCATGGGGAAAACAACCCCCAAAATTCAATCACCTCCTCTCTTGACACGTGGGGATTACAATCAAGATGAGGTCTGGATGGGGACACACAGCCAAGCATATCAAGAGGCAATTAGCATTAGAACAAGATATAAGGTGGAAGAAAAGGCTAAGCTATTAATTTTTAATTTTTACATTATACATGATTAGATTAAAATCCTTCTAGACATTGGCTTAGGGAAGGATTTTATGATGAAGAACTCAAAAGCAAGTACAATAAAAACAAGTACAAATACCTGGAACTTAATTAAACTAAAAAGTTTCTGCACAGCAAGAGAAACAGCAGAGTAAACAGAAAACACACAGAGTGGGATGAAATCTTCACAGTCTATACATCTGACAAAGAACTAATATCCAGAATCTACAACGTACTCAAACAAATTAGCAAGAAAAAAAAATTCTGTCAAAAAAGTGGGCTAAGGACATGAACAGACGATTCTCTAAAGAACGTATACAAATAGCCAATGAACACAAAAAAATGCTCAGTATCACTAATGATCAGGAAAATGCAAATCAAAACCACAATGTGATACCACCTTACTCCTGCAAGAATGGCCATAATCAATAAACCAAAACTAGATTTTGGTATGGATGTGGTGAAAAGAGAACACTTCTACACTGCTGGTGGGAATGTAAACTAGTACAACCACTATGAGAAACAGTGTGTAGATTCCTTATAGAACTAAAAGTAGACCTACCATTTGATCCAGGAATCCCTCTACTCGGTATCTATCCAGAAGAAGAGAAGTCATTATACATAAAAGATATTTGCACACACATGGTTATAGCAGCATAATCTGCAATAGCAAAAACATGGAGCCAACCCAAATACCGATCAATCAATGAGTGGATAAAGAAACTGCGGTATACACATATAATCGAATACTACTCAGCCATAAAAAGAAATGAATTAATGGCATTTGCAGCACCCTGGATGGGACTGGAGATTATTATTCTGAGTGAAGTAACTTAGGAATGGAAAACCAAACATCGTATGTTCTCATTGATAAGGGAAAGCTAAGCTATGAGGATGCAAAGGCATAATAACAACACAATGGACTTTGGGGACTCAAGGGAAAGCATAGGGAGTGAGTGAGGGATAAAAGATTACAAAATGGGTTCAGTGTATACTTCTCAGGTGATGAGTGCACCACAATTTTACAAATCACCACTGATGAACTTACATGATGAAATACGACCTGTTCCCCAAAAAACTGTGGAAATAAAAATTTTTTAAAAAGGAAAGAAACAAAAAAGAGGAAGAGAGAGAGAGAGAGATCTGCCACATGAAAACACAGGGAGAAGGAGAGTGGCTATCCTTAAGTCAGGAAGAAGGCCTTCAATTGAATTGGTCAGCACTTTGATTTTGGACTTCCCAGCCTCCAGAAGTGTGAGAAATAGATTTCTATTGCTTAAGCCAAAGAAGCAAATTCAGAGGGAAAAATGTAGAGGTCTAGAAGAGACGATCTCCTGCAAATGCATAATTAACTCAAATAAAAAGCCTAGAATCTCCTTGTTGCTCCTGTTTCAGGATTTTGAATGTTTTTATGAACATGTTTATAATAAAAGTTTTCTGTCACATATTAAAATGATATACTTTGAAGTGTATTTGATATTAAAGTACAATAAAAACATAAACAGAAAATAAAATAAAATACAAAAACACCAGATATCTAAATTCTATTAAAAGGCATGGGGACATTATTAAATTAAAAATCTACTTTGCATAGCAGCAACAATGATCATAAATATCTCTAAATATGCATAACGAAGATAGGCCAAGTTCTTATGGCAAAAATGATGAAACTTTGTTGAAAGATATTAAACATGACCCAAATTGACTGGAGAGAGACACAGGTTCATAGAGTGTAATAGCGTCATTTTTCCTGAAAATCTTAGAGTCTGAAAAATCCCAATCAGAATGCCAACACTGTTTTTTTCTAACTTAAAAATCTCGTTTTAAAATGTACACAAAAGCATAGATGAAACTATTTGGCATAAAACTTAATGTAAAATGTAGCAACTGAGGCAGTGTGCTTTTGGTTAAGTAGTAAAAAATGTGGACAATGGGACAAAAGAACAAAATCCTAAGATCAGGCCAAGACGAATGTTGGAATGTGATATGTAAATGGGATGATACTGCTGACCAGTGTGAAGGGGCGTACTGCTCAACAATAATTATCTAGCTGACAGAATTTTTTTTTGAACACTGCTGTTTTTTATGTTTAAAAATTTTCTGTTTAATTTATAGATAAAAATTTATATATTTATCATGCAAAAATGTGGTTCAAAAAATATCTGTGGATATGTAGATGTACATATTTATGGAGTACATGAGATATTTTTGTACAGGCATGCAATATGTAATAATCACATCATGGAACATTGAGTGTTCATCCCCTCAAGCATTTATCGTTTGTCTTTGTGTTACAAACAATCCAATCATACTCTTTGAGTTAAATGTACAATTGAATTATTATTAACTGTGGTCCCTTGCTGTGCTAGCAAATACTAGTTCTTATTTATTCTTATTTTTTTTGTACCTACTAATGATCCCCAATCCACCCCTCCCACCACCACAATTCTCAGCCTCTGGTAACCTTCCTTCTATTCTCTATCACCATAAGTTCAATTGTTTGGATTTTTAGATTCCATAAATAAGTGAGAACTTGTGATGTTTGTCTTTTTATGCCTGGCTTATTTCACTTCCCATAATGACCTCCAGTTCTATCTAAGTTATAAGTGACTAAATCTCATTCTCTTTTATCGCTCAATAGTACTCCGTTGTGTATAAGTACTATATTTTCTTTATCCATTCCTCTGTTGATGAACAACTAGGTTGATTCCAAATCTTGGCTATTGGAAAGGTGCTGCAACAAACATGGGAGTGCAGATATCTCTTCAATATACTTACTTCCCTTCTTTGGGTATACACCCAGAAGTGGGATTGGTGGATCATATGGTAGTTCTATATTTAATTTTTTGAGGAACCTCCAAACTCTTCTGTGTAGCGGGTATATTAATTTGCATTTCCACCCACAGTTTATAAGGGTTCTCTTTTCTCCATATTCTTGCCAGAATTTGTTGTTGCCTATCTTTGGATATAAGGCATTTTAACTGATTGTAGTAATCAGTAATGTTGAGCACATTTTCATATGCCTGTTTTCTATTTGTATGTCTTCTTTTGAGAATGTCAATTCAAATCTTGCCCATTTTTAAATTGTATTATTAGATTTTTTTTCCTATAGAGTTGTTTGAGTTTCTTAAATATTCTGGTTATTAGTTCCTTTTCAGACGAATAGTTTGCAAATATTTTCTCCCATTTGGTGGGTCGTCTCTTCACTTCATTGATGATTTTCTTTGCTGTGTAGAAGCTTTTTTGCTGGATGTGATCTCCTTTGTCCATTTTTGCTTTGGTTGACTTGCTTATGGGATACTACTCAAGAAATTTTGCCTAGACCAATGTCCTGGAGAGATTCCTCAATGTTTTCTTGTAGCAGTTTCATAGTTTGAGGACTTAGACTTAAGTCTTCAACCCATTTTGATTTGATTTTTGTATAAGGGAGAGATAGGAGTCTAGTTTCATTTTTCTGCATCTTGATAACCAGTTTTCCCAACACCATTTATTGAAAAGAATATCCTTTCCCCAGGGTATGTTTTTGGTACTCTTGTTGTAAACGAGTTCACTGTAGGTGTATAGATTTTCTACTAGGTTTTATATTCTGTTTCATTGATCAATATGTCTGTTTATATGCCAGTATCATGCTGTTTTGATTACTATAGCTCTGTAGCATAATTTGAAGTCTGGTAATGTAGTTCCTCCAGGTTTGCTCTTTTTGCTCAGAATGGTTTTTACTATTCCAGGTCTTGTGGTGATTTCATGTAAATTTTAGATTTTTTTTTTTAATTTCTGAGAAGAATGTCATTGGTATTTTGATAGGGATTGCATTGAATTTGTAAATTGCTTTGGCTACTATGAGCATTTTAACCATGTTGCTTTTTCCAATTTGTGAACATTGAATATCTTTTCATTTTTTGGTGTCATCTTCAATTTATTTTCTTAATGTTTTATAGTTTTCATTGTAGATATATTTAACTTTCTTTGGTTAACTCCTAGGCATTTAATTTCATTTGTGTCTATTGTAAATAATATTGATTTTGTGGTTTACTTTTTCTATTGTTCACTGTTGGCACATAGAAATGCTACTGATTCTTGTTTGCCAACTTTGTATCCTGAAACTTTACTGAATTTGTTTATAAGTTGTAATAGGTTTTTGGTAGTCTTTAGGCTTTTTCAAATGTAAGATAGTATTATCTGCAAATAGCATAATTTGACTTCTGTTCCAATTTGGATGCTCTTTATATCCTTCTCTTATCTGATTGCTCTCCTAGAACTTCCAGTACTATGTTGAATAACAGTGATGAAAGTTGGCATCCTCATTATGTTCCAGAGCTTAGAGGAAAGGCTTTCAATTCTTCCACATTCAGTATGATACTAGCCATGGGTTTGTTATATGTGGCTTTTATTTATTATGTTGAGGTAAGTTCCTTCTGTCTCCAGTTTTTTGAGGGTTTTGACCATGAAGGGATATTGAACATTATCAAATTCTTTTTCAGAATCAATTAAAATAATTATATGTTTTTTGTCCTTCGTTCTGTTAATATGATGTATCATACTGATTTGCATATTTTGAAACATCCTTGCATCCCAGGGGTAAATCCCACTTGGTCATGACTAATCATCTTTCTAATGCATTGTTGAATTTGGTATGCTAGTATTTTATTGAGAATTTTTGCATCAATATTCATCAGAGATATTGGCCTGTAGTTTTCTTTTTTTGATGTGTTTTTGTCTGGTCTTGGTATCAGGGTAACACTGGCCTGATAGAAATCGTTTAAAAGTAATCTATCCTCCTCTATTGGAACAATTTGAGTAGGATTGGTATTAATTCTTCATTTAAGGTTTGGTAGAATTCAGCAGTGAAGCCATCAGTTCCCAAGCTTTTCTTTAGTGGGAGACATTTTATTACATTACAGTGTCTATCTCATTCTTTGTTATTTGTATTGGACTTTTTCCTGGTTCAATTTTGGTATATTGTATGTATCTGGAAATTTATCCAACCCTTTTAGATATTTCCAATTCATTGTCATATAGTTACTCACTGTAGCCATTAATTATCTTTTGAATTTATGCAGTATTAGTTGTAATGTCTCCTTTTCATCTCTGATTTCATTTATTTGGGTCTTCTTCTCTTTTTTTTTTTCTTCTTTCTTTGTTAGTCTGGCTAATGGTTTGTTAATTTTGTTTATCTTTTTGGAAAACCAAAGTTTTGTTTCATTGATCCTTTGTATTGTTTTCTTCATTTCAAACTTATTTATTTTTATTCTCATATTTATTATTTCTTCTACTGTGGGTTTGGTTTGCTCTTGCTTTTTCCAGTTCTTTAAGATGCATCATTAGGTTATTTATTAAAAGTTTTTCTTCTTTTCTGATGTAGGTCCTTACAGTTCTAAACTCTCCCTCTGGGATACAGATTTTCCTTTTGCTGTATCCCAGAGGTTTTTATATGCTGTGATTCCATTATCATTTGTTTAAAAAAATTTTTTTTTAATTTCCTTCTTAATTTTTTTCTGTAACCAACTGGTCATTCTAGAGCATATTTTTAAGTTCCCATATGTATAGTTTCCAAAATTCTTCTTGTTATTGATTTCTATTTATATTCTATTGTGGCCAGAGAAGATGGTTGATATTATTTCATTTTTAAAAATGTTTTAAGACTTGTTTTCTGATGTAACATATGATCTTTCTTTGAGAAAGCTCCACGTGTTGAGGAGAAAAATGTGTATTCTGTAGCCATTGAATGAAATGTTCTGTAAATATCTATTAGGTCCATTTGTTCAGTAGTGCAGATTAAATCTAATGTTTGTTGATTTTCTGTCTGGGAGATCTGTCCAATGCTTAAAGTGAGGTGCTCTAGTCAACAGCTATTATTGTATTGGTGTCTATCTTTCTTTAGCTCTAACAATATTTGCTTTATATATTTGGATGCTTCAGTATTGTGTTCCTGTTTTGAAATCTTTTTTGCCTAATATAAGAATAGCTGCTGCTTCTGTTTTTTGGTTTCCATCAGCATGGAATATCTTTTTCCATCCCTTTATTTTTAGTCTACGTGCATATTTATAGGTGAACTGTGTTTCTTGTCAGCAAGAAATCAGTGAGTCTTGGTTTTTTTTTTTAATCCATTCAGCTACTCTATGTCTTTTTATTGTAGAGTTTAGTCCATTTACATTTAATGTTATTGATAAATAGGGATTTACTCCTGTCATTTTATTTGTTTTCTGGTTATTTTGCAATCTTCTCTTCCTTCTTTCCATTCTTCCTGTCTTCCTTTTAGCGAAGGTGATTTTCTCTGGTGATATGATTTAGTTTCTTGTTTTTTATTTTTTGTGTATCCTGTTGTATGTTTTTATTTGAGTTTACTATGAGGCTTGCAAATACAACCCATTATTTTAAACTGATGACAACTTACCAGTAATTGCATAAACAAACTGATATGCAAAAACAAAACTCATAAGAACTCTACAATTTACCTTCATCTTCCTACATTTTAACTTTTTGTTGTTTCTCTGTGTGTCTTATTGTACTGTCTATATCTAAAGAAGTTGTTGTAGTTATCATTTTTGATTGGTTTAGAGTTTAGTGTTTCTACTTAAGTCAAGAGTAGTTTACACACCACAATTACAGTGTTATATTAGTCTGTGTTTTTCTGGGTGCTTACTATTACCAGTGAGTTGTATATGTTCCCATGATTTCTCATTGCTCACTAGTATCCTTTTCTTTCAGATTGAAGAATTCCATTTAGCATTTCTTGTAGAATAGATCAGGTGTTGATGAAATCCCTCAGCTTTTGTTTATCTAGGAATGTCATTATTTATTCTTCATGCTTAAGAGATATTTTTTATCAGATATATGATTCTAGGGTAAAAGTTTTTTTTTTTTTTTTTCCCCTTTCCTTCTACACATTAAATATGTCATGCTATTCTCTCCTGGCCTGCTGGCATGTAAGGTTTCCCTGAAAAGTCTGCTGCCAGACATATTAGAGCTCCCTTGTATGTTATTTGTTTCTTTTTCTTGCTGCTTTTAGGATCCTTTCTTTATCTTTGACCATTGAGAGTTTAATTATTAAATGCCTTGAGGTGGTCTTCCTTGGGTTAGATTTGCTTGGTATTCTATAACCTTCTGGCACTTGAATGTGGATATCTTTCTTTAGGTTTAGGAAAATCTCTGATATTATTCGTTTGAATAAACTTTCTACCTCTATATTTTTATTACCTCCTTTTATGGCCAATAGCTGTTAGATTTACCCCTTTGCGGCTATTTTCTAGATCTTGTAGGTGTGCTTCATTGTTTTATATTATTTTATTTTGTCTCATCTGACTGGTATTTTCAAATAGCCTGCCTTTAAGCTCACTAACTCTTTTTTCTTGATCAATTCTCTATTAAAAGACTCTGAGGCATTTTTCAGCATGTTGATTGCAATTTTCAGCTCTGGAATGTATGATTGTTTTACATTATTTCAATTTCTTTGTTAAATTTATCTGATAGAATTATGAATTTCTTCTGTGTTATCTTAAAATTATTTGAATTTTTTCTCAAAACAGCTATTTTGAATTCTCTAATGTATCATATACCTCTGTTTCTCCAGGATTGAACCCTGTTGCCTTATTTACTTCATTTGGTGAGGCCATGTTTTCCTGAATGGTGTTGATACTTGTAGATGTTTGTCAGTATCTGGGCATTGACAGGTTAGGTATTTATTGTAGTCTTCTCATTGTAGCCTGTTTGTGCCTGCCCTTCCTGGGAAGGGTTTCTGGGTATTCAAAGAGACTTAAGCTGCAAACCGATATGTTTTGCAGACTTGTAGAGGTACCACCTTGGTGATCTCGGGTAAGATCCTGAATAATTCTCATGATTACCAAGCAGAGACTTTTGTTCTTTCTCTTGCTTTCTCCCAAACAAATGGAGCTTCTCTCTACATGCTGGGCTACCTGGAACTAAGTGTGTAATGATGCAAGCACCCCTATGGCCACCACCCCTGGAACTATGCTGGGTCAAATCTGAAGCCTGCACAGCACTGGACCTTGCCTAAGATCTTTCCCTTCAAGTGGGGTGAGTTTCCCCAGGCCCTGTATATGTCCAGAGATGCTGTCTGGGAGCAAGAAATTCGAGTAAAAAGCCTTAGCAATTTACCTGATGTTCTAGTCTACTGTGGCTAAGCTGACATTCAAACCACAGTACAAAACCCTTCCTACTCTTTTCTCCCCTTTCCACAGAGGAGCCTCTCCCTGTTGCCACAACCACCATTGGTCCACAGGGGGTTCTGACAAGATATATTAATAGGATTCTCCCACACAATACACAAAAACAAATAATTTGCCTAAGTCAAAAACAAATGTGAAAGGTAAAATTTCAAAAGGTTTGGCAGAGAATTAACTTAGTTATGGAGAGATTCCCTAAACCAAAGAAGCAAAAACTTTTAAAGGAAGCATTTATAAATTTAGTTACATTCAAAGTAAAACTTCTGTGCAAATGTGAAATCATACGAAGAATATATAAACTTTTAAAACTCAATAAGGAAGTGACGATAAGTCTAGAAGATGAAATAGCAAAAGGCATGATCAGGCATTTCATAGAAGACACGTCAACGACTCATAAACAAATGAAAATGCTCACAATATCACGAGCCTTAGAGAAATGCAAACTTAAAATGAAAAGGAGACACCGGTTTATGTCTAATACATTGAAAAGAAACTTAAAAATCCCAAAATAATAGATATGTGGAATAGTAGAACATTTGAAATCTGCCTGTGGAAATATAAATTGGTACATTCTCTTCAAAAGCCTAATGATATTACCTGGTAATTTGCACATGATCCGACACAGACCTAGACATCCAGCTCTAAATATATACCATTTGGAAAACATTTTTATGTTTGCAAGAAGCATGTTCGCAGTAACAATGTTGATTGTAAGAAAGATTGAAAACCACCGACTGTTTATTAAAGGAAAAATAGATACACCCATTTGGGAAAATTCTTATAATGGAACTGTGCACAACAGTGAAATTGAATGAAATATACGTACAGAAATTAACAGAACCTCAGAAACATAATAGTGAACAAAATTCAATAAAATAAAGCAAGTCAATGGAGAATTATACATTTATATTCACCAAGGTTTGAATACAAACAAAACTAAACAATACTTCATTTAAGGATACAAATCTGGGGAGACAAACAACAATGAAAAAAATGAGAAGTACAGAGTACTTCTTTGATGGGTAGAAAGGACAACTAAATTGGGGAGAACCACTCAAAGAGCATCAGCAATATTCCTAATGCTCTGTTTCATAAGCTAAACAGTGTCTTTCAATGTATGTTTATTAAGCATATGATCTGAAATAATAAATAAAACACAGCTAGTCATAGAAAATTTCAGTTTTGAAGTGGAGCACTTGAGCATGGGATGATGACATAATGATTTGTTTTTGTGCGATGATTTATGATGATGGTAAAATAATTTATTGGATAACACAGTTCATATTGTTAACCTGAAGATTTTGCTGATGTCAAGAAAATGTATATAGATTTAGCAAAGATTACCATAAAGTTGATAGGACACCATGAGAAGCCCTGAGTCTGCCTCGCTTCCTTCTCCCTGCACATTGCATGGCTAGCTCTTTTAAGGTCTTCAAATTCCAACTCCTCTGAGACCTGTGACCTGTCTAAGCTGTTTACATGTGTCCTTTCCTTCATATTTGCTTTGCTTCTAATTTGATTGTATCACAGCATTATTTTCAGGTTATTTCACATTTTTGTTTGGTCATTTACCTGTTATCTCCATCTTCCTCTAGACAGTAAGTTCTAACAAAGAAGAAAATGTCTATTTCACTTCAGTTGAATAACTAAATCAAAGCCTATGTATAGACATTTCTGAATAAACAATTGCTGAATAAATGAATGACAACTGTGATAAACCAATAAACACCAAGAACAAAGAGCTGACTTTTTCACTTCCACACATCATTGAGAGCAAGTCTAAACTAAGTCCCTGTAGGATGGAGTTTTCCTCAGTGAAATTGAAGTGCCTTTGTTTTACGGACAATCCAGTACCCAAAAGTCACAAGAGGTTAGACACCAGCCATTTTTAATCACTTCCTTGTATTATATATTCCCTTGTGGACTGAGGTTAATGTCATGTTCTGTGAGACCCTGCTGGAATAACAGGGTCACTGACAGTACTCTTTTGCCATGACTTTACCAGAATTGCTGTCACTCCTATATCTTATTTTGTTTTCAAGTAGAGGGTTAGAATATTGAACTCCAGCCGGGCACGGTGGCTCACGCCTGTAATCCCAGCACTTTGGGAGGCTGAGGCGGGTGGATCACGAGGTCAAGAGATGGAGACCATCATGGCCAACACGGTGAAATCCCCTCTCTACTAAAAATAAAAAAAAAATAGCTGGGCATGGTGGCATGCACCTGTAATCCCAGCTACTCGGGAGGCTGAGGCTGGAGAATTGCTTGAACCTGGGAGGCGGAGGTTGCAGTGAGCCGAGATCACGCCACTGCACTGCAGCCTGGCACCTGGCGACAGAGTGAGACTCTGTCTCAAAACAAACAAACAAAAAGAAACAAAACAAACAAACAAAAGAATATTGAACTCCAGAATATCTCATGCTTACCTTATTATCTCATTTGTACATGTGTGCTCTTAGTTCCCTGCACCCTCAAGCCAAGCCTGTTCACAAGCCATGTCACAGACTATGACAAGACATTCTTTCATATCTGCCTAAGGACCTCAGTATTCATAGTCCGAAGTAGCAAGCCCATAACTTCCCTGAAAGCAGCAAATTCAGACTAAAAATAAAAACACAGACCACATAATCACCACAATAATTCCCATATCTATCTACTAAGAAAAACACCAGGATTCAGAATTTGGGGAACAAGTCCAGACTTTCACTGACTGCTCTTAGCGTTGGTTGGTTCATCACAGTCTTTGTCTTATTTGTCTGGTTGTGATTGTCCTCCTCCAGTGAGATCGCTTTACCTGTTACCTAAACTAGTGACGTCTAGTTGATCTGTTGTGCTGAACCAGGCAACAGAGTACTGATCATGTAGACAATTACAGTAAATAACCTGATGACCGATCGATCTCCATGCCTAGAAAGATTGGGCCCAACATTTTCTAATTCAATATGGACCTTGAATATGACAGCATAATTCTCAAGATACATACTTATTTTAACTTTACTGGAGAGATATTAATATGTATGTGTCAGACACCGGCACATGCACATCTGCCGAGAGGCTCCTGGCCTGCGGGAGGCCTCACCCCAACTCAGAGATGTTCACTACCTGGAAGAGAGAGTGCGCGGAAGAAAAGGCAGACAGACAGTGGGGTCTGGAGGACTACTCAGGCAATGCCAGCACAGCATGCCAGAATAGCAAGTTTATTGTGTGCATAAGTCTGATTATATACCTTTTAGTTCTTCCTTGATGACGCAGGCTCCATGGTTACATTAAACAGTAAATGCAAGAACAGAAATCAATGGGACAATGATTGATCAGTTTGCTGAAACACTATGGGA
>CAUYLG010041893.1:0-23217 GCA_963573385.1 Cacajao melanocephalus
GATAGCATGGGAAGAAAAGCTAGATATAGGTGAAGGGGAGGAAAGCAGCAAATCACACTGCCACGTGTGTACCTATGCAACAATCTTGCATGTTCTTCACATGTACCCCAAAACCTAAAATACAATAAAAAAAAAAAAAAATAAAAATTAAAAAAAATAAAAAAAAAAAAACTTGTATTTCAGGTCCATGTGAAGGTACATGTGCAGTTTTGCTACATAGGTAAGAGTACATGTGCAGATTTGTTACATAAGTAAATTATATGTCACAGTGGTTTGGTGTATAGATTATTGTGTCATCCAGGTAATAAGCATAGCATTTGATAGGTACTTTTTCATTCTTTTCTCTCTTTTCACCCTTCATCCTCAAGTAGTTCCCAAGGTCTCTTTTTTCTTCTTTGTCTCCATATGTACTCAAAGTTCAGCTCTCACTTATAAGCGATAACATACAGTATTTTACCATTTATTGGTTTTCTGTTCCTATGTTAGTTTGCTTAGGATAATGGCCTCCAGCTCTATCCACGTTGCTGCAAGCAACATTATCTTATTGTTTTTATGGCTATGTAGTATTCCATTGTATATACAACTCATTTACTTCCACATTTACTTTATTTAGTCTATGTTGATGGGCGTTTAGGTTGATTCCATGTCTTTGCTATGTGAATAGCATTGCAGTGGACATACATATGCATGAATCTTTATGGTAGAATGATTTATATTCCTTTTGACATACGACCTATAATGGAAATGCTGGGTCAAATAGTAGTTCTGTTTTAAGTGATTTGATAAATCTTCAAACTGCTTTCCACAGTGGCTGAACCGATTTTCATTCCTGCTAGTAGTGTATAAACATAACCTTTTCTCTCCAACCTTGCTAGCATCTGTTATTTTTTGACTTTTTAATAACAGCCATTCTGACTGGTGTGAGATGGTATCTCACTGTGGTTTTAATTTTCATATATCTGATGATTAATGATTTTGAGCATTTTTATATGCTTCTTGGCTGTGTGTATGTCTTCTTTTGAAACATGTCTATTTATGTCCTCTGCATGCTTTTTAATGCAGTTGTTCAGGTTTTTCTTGCTAATTTGTTTAAGATTTTTGTAGATTCTGTATAGCAGGTCAAACTATGGGAGATGCATACTTTGCAAATGTTTTCTCCCATTCTGTAGGATGTCTGTTTACTCTGTTGATAATTTCTTTTGTTTAATTAGATCCCATATGCCAATTTTTGTTTTTGTTGCTATTGCTTTTGGAATCTTCATCATGAAATCTTATAAGATCCTATGTCCAAAATAGCATTTCCTAGGTTATCTTTCAGGGTTTTTACATAGTTTTACATTGAACTCTTTAATCCATCTTGAGTTTACTTTTTAAATGATGTAAAGGTGGGGTCCAGTTACAATCTTCCACATATGACTATCCATTCATCCCAGCATCATTTATTGAATATAAAGTCCTTTTGTCACTGCTTATTTTTGTCAACTTTGTTGAAGATCAGATGTTTGTAGGTGTGTAGCATTATTTCTGGGATCTCTATTCTGTTCCTTTGGTCTATCTGTCTGATTTTGTACTAGTATTATGTAGTTTTGGCTACTGTAGACTTGTAGTATAATTTGAAGTTGGGTAATGTGATGCCTTCAGCTTTGTTCTTTTTGCTTAGGATTGCCTTGGCTATTCAGGCTTTTTGGTTCCATATAAATTTTAAAATAGTTTTTCTAATTCTGTGAAGAATATTTTTGGTAGTTTCTGATGAACGACATTGAATCTATAAATTGCCTTGGGCAGTATGGCCATTTTAACAATATTAACTTTTCCTGTCCATGAGCATGGAATGTTTTTTGTTTGTTTGTGTCATCTCTGATTTTTTTGAGCAGTGTTTGGTAATTATCCTTGGAGAGATCTTTCACCTCCTTGGTTAGCTGTATTCTTAGGCATTTTATTATTTTTATAACTATTGTGAATGAGATTGTGTCCTCCACTTGGCTGTCTGCTTGGACATTGTTGGTTTATAGGAATGCTAGTTATTTTGTTCCTGAAACTTTGCCAAAGTTGTACATCAGCTGAAGGAGCTTTGGGGCTGAGATAATGGGGTTTTCTAGATATAGAATTGAATCATATGCAAAAAGGGATAGTTTGACTTTCTCTCATCCTATCTGGATGCCATTTATTTCCTTCTATTGCCTGATTGCTCTGGCCAGGACTTTCAGTAATAGATTTGTCTTGTTTTAGTTTTCAAGGGGAATGCATCCAGCTTTTGTCCATTCACTACAATGTTGTCTATAGATTTGTCATAGATAGCTGTTATGGTTGTAAAGTATATTCCTTCAATGCCTAGTTTGTTTAGAGTTTAAACACAACTAGATGTTTAATTTTTATCTAAAGCCTTTTTCTGCATATATTGATATGATCATGTGGTTTTTTAGTTCTGTTTATGTGATAAATCACATTTATTGATTTGGATATGTTGAACCAATCTTGCATTATAAAGCTTAGCTGATTGTGGCTTTTTGATGTGTTGCTGGATTTAGCTGGCTAGTATTTTGTTAAGGATTTTTGCATCAATGTTCATCCAAGATATTGGCCTGAAGTTTTATTTTTTTTGTTGTTGTTGTGTCTTTACCAGATTTTCATACCAGGAGGATGTTGGCCTTATAGAATGAGTAAGGAGTCCCTCCTCATCAATTTTTTGGAATAGTATTAGTAGGAATGGTATCTGCTTTTCTTTACATATAGAATTTGACAGAAAATCTATCTGGCCCAGGGCTTTCTCTGATTGGTAGGTATTTTATTAATGATTTAATTTCAGAACACATTATTCGTCTGGTCAGGGATTCAATTTCTTCCTGATTCAATCTTGGGAGGTTGTATCCTTCCAGGAATTAAATCATTTTTTCTAAGTCCTCTTTGTCATTTTGGATTATGTTTACTTGGATCTTATTTCTTTTTTTCTGTATTAGTCCAGCCAGTGCTGTATCAATTGTATTTTTTCTTTCAAATAACACATTCATAGATTTGTTGATCTTCTGTATGATTTTCACATTTCAATTTCCTTTAGTTCAGATCTGATTCTTGTATTCTGCTAGCTTTGGAGTTGGTTTTTTCTTACTTCTCTAATTCCTTTAGGTGTGATGTTAGGTTGTTAACTTGAGATCTGTCTAACTTCTTGATGTGGGTGTTTACTGCAATAAACTTCCCTCTTAACACTGCTTTAGCTGTGTGTGGGAGGTTCTGATATGTTGCATCTTTGTTCTCATTCATTTCAAAGAATTTCTTTATGTCTACCTTAATTTCATTATTTACCCCAAATCTTTCAGGAGCAGACTATTTAATTTCCA
This sequence comes from Cacajao melanocephalus, assembly GCA_963573385.1. Classification (NCBI taxonomy): domain Eukaryota; kingdom Metazoa; phylum Chordata; class Mammalia; order Primates; family Pitheciidae; genus Cacajao; species Cacajao melanocephalus. The sequence continues at coordinate 3,336 of CAUYLG010041893.1, forward strand.
TGTAATTGTATGGTGTCAGGTGATTTTTTTAGTAAAGATTTTTATTGTTATTGCACTGTGGTTGATCAAAGAGCGTGGTTGGTATGATTTCTGTTTTTGTTTTTGTTTTTGTTTTAATTTTCTGAGGATTGTTTTATGCGCTATTGTGTGGTCAATTTTAGAGTATGTGGTATGTGCCCCTGAGAAAAATATGCATTCTGTGTTTGAGAGTGAAGAGTTCTGTAGATGTCTACTAGGTCTATTTGATCAAGTGTTAAGTTCAGGTCCTGAATATCATTGTTAGTTTTCTGCCTCGATGATCTGTTTAATGCTGTCAGTAGAGTATTGAAGTCTCCTACTCTTATTGTATGGTTATCTAACTTTCTTTGTAGGTCTCTAAGAACTTGCTTTATAAATCTGGGTGCTCCTGTATTGGATATGTATATATTTAGGATAGTTAGGTCTTCATTTGCATGGAGCCCTTTACCATTATGTAATGTCCTTCTTTGTGTTTCAAAAATCTCTTTTGGTTTAAAGTCTGTTTCGTCTGAAAATGGTATAGCAACCCTGGCTTTTTTCTGTTTTTTGTTTGCATGGTAGATTTTCCTCCATTCCTTTACTTTGAGTCTAGTAGTGTCATTGCATGTCAGATGGTTCATTGCATATGAGAGGGGAATACCATTGGGTCATGCTTCTTTGTCCAACTTGCCACTTTGTACCTTTTAATTGGGCATTTACCCCATTTACATTCAGGTTAGCAATGATATGTGCAGATCTGATCTTGTCATCATGTTGTTAGCTGGTTACTATGCAGACTTCTTTGTATGCTTGCTTTATAGTGTCACTGGTCTATGCACTTAAGTATGTTTTTATAGTAGCCAGTAATGGTCATTCTTTTCTGTATTTAACACTCTCTTTAGGATCTCTTATAAGGCAGATCTGGAGGTAATAAATTCCCTTAGCATTTGATGATCTGAAAATGATCTCATTTCTCCTTCACTTATGAAGCTTAGTTTGCCTGGACATGAAATTCTTGTTTAGAATTTCTTTGCTTTAAGAATGCTGTATATAGGGCCCCAGTCTCTTCTGGTTTGTAGGATTTCTGCTGACAACACTGCCATTAGCCTGACGAAGTTCCCTTTGTAAGTGATCTGCCCCTTGTCTCTAGCTGCCTTTAACATTTTTTCTTTCATTTCAACCTTGGAGAATCTGATAACTGTGTGTCTTGGGGATGGTTATCTTACGTAGTGTCTCACAGATGTTGTCTGCGTTTCCTGAATTTAAAATTTGTCTTCTCTAGGGAGGTTGGGAAAGTTTTCATGGATGATATGCTAAAATAAGTTTTCCAAATTTCTTGCTTTCAATTAGTTATAAATTTGGTCTCTTTACATAATACCATATTTCCCAGAGGGTTTGTTTATTCTTCTTCAATCTTTTTTTATTTTTAATATATGTCTGACTAAGTTATTTCAGAGAACCAGTCTTTGAGATCTGAGATTTTTTTCCCTCAGCTTGGTCAGTTCTGCTGTTAATACTTGTGATTGTATTCGGAAATCTTTGAAATGAGTTTTTAGGCTCTATCAGATCAGTTTGGTTCTTTCTTAAAATGGCCGTTTCATCTTTCATTTTTCTGTATCATTTTATTGTATAGAATCCTTGAAATGGGTTGTGACTTTTGCCTGAATTTCAGTGATCTTGGTTCCTATCCATATTCTGAGATCTATTTCTGTCATTTCAGATATTTCAACCTGGTTAAGAACCATTGCTGGGTAACTAGTATAGTTGTTTGGAGGTAAGAATAGATGCTGGCTTTTTAAGTTGTCAGAGTTCTTGCATTGGTTCTTTCTCATCTACGTGGCTGGTGTTCCTTTAATCTTTGAAGTTGCTATTTGAATGGATTGTGTGTGTGTGTGTGTGTGTGTGTCTGTTTCTTTTTTCGATGGCCTTGGGGGTTTGATTGTGGTGTAAGGTAGGTTCAGTTGATTGGCTTAATTTCTGGAAGGTGTCAGGCGGCCAAGGTTCAGCTCAGCATTTCCCCAGTTCTGGACTGCTAATATCAGGTCCCTGGCTTTGTTCTTTCTCCCCTCAAAGTTAGAAACCTGCTGTGTTGGGGCGCCTACGGTGTTCCCGGACTGCTGGCCACAACACTCCAGTAAGTGGCAGTGGCTACAATGTTCTGCCGGTGTGGTAGCAGTGGGATTTGTGCTCATTGGCACATGCTACAGCAGTGGCAGCAGTGCTGAGTGCATGCTCGTTGGCTGGGATGAGGCACTGACAGGCATGGGGATGCCAAACCCCATGATCCATTATTTTGTATATGTGTTTTCTGCCCATTTTCTGCCTCTGCTCCTTCTAGAAAACCCGTAATGTATATATTGGCTCAGTTGATTATGTACCATAGTTTCCTTAAGCTTTATTTACTCCTTTTGTTTCTTTTTTCTTTTTGTTTCTCTAACTGGGTAATTTCAAATGACTTGTCTCAAACATACTGACTTTTTCTCCTGCTTGATTAAGTCTGTAGTTGAAATTCTGGAAGCAATTCTTCAGCTCAGCCACTATTTTTTTTTAACTTAAAATTTTCTTTCTTAACCTTCTAATTTTGTTCACATATTGTTTTTCTGATTTCATTTAGTTGTCTGTCTGTATTCTCTTATAGCTCACTGAATTTCTTTTAGACAATTGCTTTAAATTGTTTGTTGAGCAGTTTGGAAAATCCTATTCCTTTAAGGTCAGTTACTGGTCCTCTACTTTGTTCTGTTGGTGATGTCATGTTTTCCTGATTATTTATGATACTTGTGGTCATGTGTTTTTGGTGTTTGACTTTTTGAACAAGTAGTCACTTATTCCAGTCTTTATAGACTGGCTTTAGCAGATAAAGACCTTCACCAGTCAGCTGTTCAGAGATTCTGGGCAGGCCATCTTGCTTGGTCTTTGGGCAGGCTTGCTGCTGGCATCCTCAGAAAGCCTGGGCCAATGAGGACCAACCTGGCATCAGGATTCACTATCTCTGGTTGACCTATTGACTTGGTATACCCGGGTAGGCAGTCACATCATGAGGGCAGGCCTGAAGCCTGTAATCACAGGAGCCAGAATAAAGCCTGGTCCCATGGACACCAATCTGGCTCTAGGAAGGCCTTGAACCCATGTCTTCATGGGTTAGCCAGGCACTAGGATAGATGTGATATCTGGGTTTTTAGGATAGGTGGACAGATCTGGAGTTTGAGTCTGTGCATACTGGGCTGGCACCTGGAACTCTAAGGGCTGGCATGCAGCCAGGGTTAGTGGGGAGCTGGCCTGAAGCCTGGGACCATAAATGTCAACTTGCCTATGGAGTAGATCTGGAGACTGGATCCATGGGGCTAAGGCTAGAGGCTGAGTCAGTGGGGGCTTGCCTGGTACTGGGTCTACTGTAATGAGACTTGATCCTGGGTCTGCTGGAATGGGGGGCCAGATTAGTGCTGTGTCCACAGAGCTGGCCTGGAACTGGGAAGATCCAGAACTTGGGTCTGTGGGGGCTGGCCTAGTGACGGAGGCCACAGAGGCTGGTCTAGCAAGAGGGCTTTGTGATTGGACAAACCTAAAGTCTTGAGGAGGGGTTGGGGTTTGACAGGACTAAATTCTGGGACTGTGAGTGCCAGTCTGGAGCTGGGGTCTGCAAGTGCTGGGCGGGAGTTGTGGCTGTGGGAGTCATCCTGGAGCCGTGGTAGGTCTGAAAGATGGGTCCGCATGGGCAGGCCTGATGTCTAAGATTTCAGGGGCCACCCTGGAGTCTGTGGCTGCAAGTGCTAGCTTGTCCTTGGGGTGGGCTTAGAGTCTTTGTCAGTAAGTGCTGGCCTGTGGTCTGGAGCTACAGTGAAAAACATGAATCTGGGTGTGTCTGGAGCCTGTGTCTTCTGGGCAAGTCTGGAGGCTGCAGTCATGGGGGCTGATCGGGAACCTGGGGCCACAGAGCCTGGCCTGGCCTCAAGGCATCCTGGAGTCCAAGTCCAAGGGTACCTGCCTGGAGTCAGAGGCCACTGGGCCTAATTGGGGCAAACCTAGTGTTAGAGTCCATGAAAAACTCAAGTGCTTACTTCAACTCTCTTTCCCCAAGTTGAGAGAATGTCTCTACATATTGTGCTTACTGAGATTGAGGGAGGGGTGATGTGAATCATGTAAAAGTGTTCTTTCTACACTCTCTAATGCATCTTTTCTTATTTTTTGCAACATGCGGATGCTTTAATCACTCACTTGGATTTATTAGCTCTTGTGAAGGTATTTCCATTTTAATGGATAGTAGTTCAAATGAATGTTTCTGTGAAGGTTCGAGAGCTGGAAAGTCCTATCTACCATCCTGCTGATGTCATTCTCTGAGAAGTTCTATTCTAAACACCACCAGAGCCTCCCAAAGCTTGTCATGTCACGTTATCAGGTTTGGGCTATGGAGATGGGAGGGCAGTAGGTACGTCGGGGAGAAATGTCCTCATCTCTCCACAGAACAAATCCTACATAAGCAAGACCCACACCCTCATCATAACACACTGGTAGGGATGCACATTTCATCATTTTCCCTAGAGGCCTTGGTAAAATAGGGAAGAACTAAGACCCACAATGTTTCCTCCCCCGGAACACTTTGTCCTTTTCAGGGTATGGCTATGATATCGGCACATACAAGACAGCAAGTGCAGACTAAATATTTTATTATTGCTCTCTGAAGCCTTAGGCCATATGACAAAATGAAGAGACTGAAATGAAAGTGGGAAGGAAGAAACAGAAGGAAGATAAGAATGATGCGGTCATATCTGGGGGCAGTTAAGTGAATATTCTCTTCCAGGGTGTCTTCACAATTGGTTCATGCCCATGATGAGTTTCACACCAAACGCAGGCTGCTGACTTCACTCCTGCCCTAGTTAGTGAACTTGCAGACGTAGGGTAACCTCACACTACAGTTATAATCTTTCCACTTCAGAAATGCTAGAGAGACAGAAGACATAAATGGAATGGGACTGAGGAAGCTGGTGAACCCAATAAAGAGGCATCCCAGGTTTGAGCCTAGAACTTAAAGCCTCTCCCTCACCTTCATCAGTGTTCCAATCCAGGAGAGAGAGTCAAAGAAAGCAGAGAAGAGAGGAGATGAGAGAAGACACAGTAGCATTGTATTTTCTAGCTCAGAAAGATTTCCTGAAAGCCAGACCCAGGAATGGGGGATGAGATGGAAAACACTGGGAAGAGGCGATTGCTCTGTTTCTTACCTGTGCTTCTTGAAAGGCTCGCACAGTGGCCGGGGTTTGAGACAGTGGAGGGATTTCTCTCCCATGCAAGGTAATTCCTCACATCAGTGCTACTCCACTCCCATCCATCTCCATCGGGCTCGGTGCCCTATAGAGTAGAGGAGGCAGCCAAGTGAAGGGAATGGCCATTGCAGCTCTTCTTGCGTGGCCCCTCAGGTGCAACACCTGATTTGCGCCCCAGCACGAGGGAATTTGGTCTGCTATTCCAGATGTTCCCGGTGAGCTCTTCACTAGCAACCTCTTCCTTAAATCCTCATTGCTATTGGAAATTCCCGGCCAATAAACACAAGACCTTTGGAACCACTCAAGGTAATATGTTACTTGCAGAACAATAGTTGGTGTAGCATTTGTGATTAGCCTGTGAACCTCAAAGGTAATGGTAATTCTGTATGGGGGCAAAAATTGATCCTATCTTCATTAAGGATTCCTTCAGAATAGTAGGCAAAGACTCCATGAAGCTCAGAGAATGGATGAGCCTAGCCTCATATGAGAATTAGGTCATATGCCTGAGGGAGGCAGACTGATTTCACCCGAAAGATAGAGACCTCCACAGATCTCAGATCTTCAGCTGTCTCAAGGACTTTCTTTTTCCCCAGCTGTTCCCCAGAATCTGAGCTCCAGTGCTCTCTGAAGTACTTCCTAGGCAGGCACAGGGGACAGGGATTAGGCCTGGGCAACAGCAGCAGTCAGCGTGAGAGATAACAGAGAGGAGAGGATATGCTCGCACCTGTGTGGGGTCATAAAGCCCAATCCAGACGTACGAGTAGCCGTGACTAATGCTCTTGACCAGGGAGGACACGAAGGATCCCTCCGCCCCGCTGAGCACAGACACCAGGTTTCCAGAGCGCCGCTTCTGGCAGGCCAGCTTTGAAGGGGAGACAGAGAATGAGATGGAGCTTCAGACCTGCTGGGGGAGGGCGGGGCAACAGTAGGTGGGAGGACGACTGTGTGAAAGATAAGTGTATTCCTCCTCATTTCCAAGGAACTTTCCTGAATGGAGACCCTCCTCCCCCTGAGACTTGCATGGACTTTCCCCTGTCACCTCCAACCCCACATCTGACCACTCACATCTGCATCCGCCCAGGATTTTGGTGACGTAAACAAGGCATAGCAGTAGGAGCCATAGGCCTTGGAGCCTTTGGGACAGCTGCTCCGCGGTGCTGGCATTTCCTGCTGGAGATCTTCACCTGTGGTGGAAGAAAAGGGATAGGGTAAAATTAAGAGTGGGGATTGGGGTGGGAAAGGACCTTGGGGAATACCTAGGCTTGTCCTTGGGGAGGAAGACCACATTCCTGACTCCCCTTCACCTTTCCTCCTATTTTCAGAAGTTCTTTATCTCAAAATAGCCCTAGTAAATGGGGCCCCATCTAGTCTCTTATTACCCTTTCTCCTTATTCAACCATTTAACACTCTCTTCACTCTGGGCTGTCTCTACATTGGGTCCTCCAATTATTGTCCCAACCCTCACCTCATTACTGACCCTCAACATTTTCCCAACAATGTATATTAGAGTGCACTGACTAAATGGAAGCCTTCTCATTCCATTGTTAGTGGATCACCATGGAACCTCCTTCTCCAAGTTAACCTGAAGGAAGGAGTGATGATGCAGGAACTGCAGGCAGCCTCGTTAGACACCACACCATTACCTCACGTGGCATGCAGGAGCCTTCCACCTCTTCTTAGCTCTGAGCATTGATGGAGAACTCAGTGCTAGAGGCAGAGGAATCTCACCTTGAACCTGAGACAGGAGCATGAGGCAGGAGAGCAGCATCCAGGACACGCTGGGCAGGCCCATGGGAGGCAGCATAGTATCTGCGACTTGTGGAGGCAGTCAGGGGTCACTAACGGAAGCATGGTCAGTGAGAGGACACACAGATAACCTATTGCCTCATGACTTTTTCTTTCTCTAGTCTCCAAGGACTAAAGTCATCTTGGGCACATCCATCATCTTCTACAGCTCTGAGTTATGAGTCTGTATACTCTCCCAGCCCTGAGCCCTCCCAGGCCAGCCTTACTGAGCCTCAGAGCTTCTGTGCTCTCTAAGAAAAGGACCCTCCCAGGGGTTCTTCTGTATCATGTGAGGTTGCCCATCCCTGGGTCTCATCTTCTTTCATCTCTGCCTTACCTTTCTGGTGGGATCTGGTATGGTTTATCTGGTCAGGAATGACTGGGTTTTATAAGAGGACCTGGGGGAGGGACATTGGAGTGAATAGTGACAACGAGTAGACAGGACAGGGGTCATGCGGTGGCTTGGCTTGGGGTGGAGACTCTTCCTGGCAGAGACTGGGGATTTTCCCAGATGTTGCCTCTTCCCTATTGGCAGGCCAACACTTTCCCTAGGTAGAGGTAAAGTTTGCTCTTTCCTCTGCATCTTCCTTGTCAAAGGCCTGTGGCACCAAATGTGGTATGAAATCTTCTAACGTGGACATCTGAAAGAGGAGTTCCTCTGGTGGATTTCTTAAGAACTCACTTATGGAGGCAAACCTATATATTTCTTATTACCTTGTATAGTAATAGTAAATAAATTATTTGTGTTAAGTGGAGGTGTGTATAGGAATTATGAGTATCATAGACAGTTGAGAGCATAGACGGAACTGAAGCTAAGAGTAGGAGTGAGGGTTCAGGACCACTATATAAGTAGCTACTTTTGATGAAATATATATACAATATATACAGTAGCTACTTTTGATGAAACTTTAGAATTATCTGACAAGTCAATAGATGAGCCAAAATCTTACAGAAAATCGGGTGAATGCACTCGTCTTTCCAGTCTTCAGCAAGAAAGAGCTTCCCCAGTGGTGAACGACAATGACAATGTGATAGAATAAGAGGTAATAAAGAAACACAAGTCATAAGAAGGACCATAGTCAAATAATGCAGATCAAAGAAGGATGAATAGTGGTTAAAGAAGAGAAGGGCAGGCATTGCATAAAACCATAGCTCAGTTGGACAGATGCAGTGGCTCATGTATGTAATCCCAGCACTTTGAGGGGCTGAGGTGGGAGGATCACCTGAGCCAAGGAGTTCAAGACCAGCCTGGGCAACATAGTGAGACCCTACCTCTACAATTTATATTTTAATGTAAGCCAGTTGTGGTAGCATGTGCCTGTGGTCCTAGCTACTCAGCTGACTGAGGCAGGAGGACCTTCAGTTGAGCCCAGGAGTTCAAGGCTGAAGTAAGTTATGATCGTCCCTCTGCACTCCAGATTAGGCAACAGAGTAAGACCCTATCTCTAAATTTTGTCTTATGATGTTGTAAACATAATCCTGAATTGCATGTAAGTCTCTGCTACGTTAAAATGCTCACTACTTGTAGGTTGCTCATGAGCTCCCTTGCTGAACTGCCATTTGGCTATAAATTAAAAGCCCTTTTCATTACATTCTTACTGGGAAAATGACCAGCTTCATATGGGTATGTTGAGAAAAGTTCTTTTAGTCAGGCTTATTTTTCAGCTGGCAGTTTGGTGTGTCTGACAAGCATAGTACCTTGTTTATACACTGGTTCGGGTTCCGTTTGGCCAGCCCAGGAAAGAGTTAGGCTGAGAATTTCTATAGAACCTGACTCTCACGCTATTGTTGTAATATGCCAGCTTGTACGTAGATGTTTATAGTAGGGATCTGTGACAAGGTCATGAAATGTAGCTCATCATTAATTCATGTACCCAAAATTCCTCAAATCACATGAGAAGAAATATAGCCAGCTGATTATTTTGTGAAAAAGGGTTATTTTTTTCCCACAGAATTTATACAACAGTATGTAAACACATGGAGGTAGAGGGTAGAAAGTAACCAGAGGGTAGAATAGTTACCAGAGGCTGAGAAGGATGAGGGGAGATGAAGAGAGTTTGGTTCATCATACACATATAGTTAGATAGAAGGAATATGTTCTAGTTTTTGCTAGCACATAGTGTGACTATAGTTCACAACAGTATGTTGTATATTTCAAGATAACTAAGAGAGAAGATTTGAAATGTTCCCAATACCAAAAACTTATAATGTTGAAGTTGATGGAGATCCTAAATACCCTGATTTGGTCATTACATATTATATACATGTGTCAACATATCACATGTACCTTATAAATATGTATATTATTATGTATCAATACAATTTTTAATGAACATGTAAACACAAAGCCATTACTTTAATGAGAGCTCAGTGGAAATTTTTAAGTTTAAAAAATAATAAATCATACATATTTAATAGTTAAGATGATTTGGAAAATAATCTCATTAGATTAAAAATTTATTTGAGAAGAAGTTAATAATAGCAATCACAAATTCAGAATGGAGTGTGTCTTGAACTTTTGACAAACTCAGTATCACAGAGCAAAACACGGTTTTAGAGTAAAATAATCCAGACACACAGCAACCAAACCTAGTGAGTAAACTTTAATTGGATCTTGGTTAATAAAGTCATTCATATGGGGGTCAACTGGAAAAATATGAAATTGAACTGCTATTTGATTATGCCAGAATTTTAATTTTCTTTCTTCTAGTAATGTTATTATGGTTAAGTAGAGAATTTCTTTATACTCTTGATATTTATAATGAGTTGTTTTCAGGTAAAATATCAAGATGTCAGTAAATTTCATATTTTCATGAAAAGGTGTGTGTGTGTTTGTGTGTGTGTTTGGGGAAAGAGAGAGAGATGAGTTGGAGAAAGATAAATAAAGCAGATATTATACAATGATAACACTTAACTGAATCCAAATGGAAGATACGAGTGTGTTCGTGCTTGCTTTCTACTTTGCTGTGTGTTTATAATTTGCTGAACAGAAAATTATAATTTAACTTACATGTTTCCATTCATTGATAACATATGTGTAGTTTTCTCATCATTACCATAAGCTAGAAATAGTGCAATAGAGCAGTATTTATTATATAGAATCATATATACATATATACATTAAAAATGCATTTTATATATCTAAATAAAATATTTAAGTATTACAAATAAATAATAAAGTATCTGGTATGTTTCACTTTGGGCCACCTGATATATGGCTGAGTAAACAAATAAATAAAAACAATGCAACACAATGGGGTAATCAATAATTTGTGTCCAGTCAGAAAAAAATTGTGTCCTCAGAATTAAGAAAAGTGATCGAGTCATCAGACGTGACTTTTCAAAGCAGAGCTTAAATGGGTTTGAGGGTGGACAGCCTTTGAGTCCTTCATTTATCTGTAAGGTGGTCAGCTTTAGGCCCTTAAAAAGCCTGGGGTATGCAAAGACAGAGATGAGTTATAGGTGGTTCTTCATAACCCCTCTTACCTTTTTCAAGCTGTGCTTTGTTTACCATATCATCAAATCTGCCCCATTACCAGGTATAAGACAGTGAAGTCCAGGTCCTTCCAGGACAGTTTATTATTAAAACTCACTTTTGTTTTGTTCTTAACTGAAATAATGTGACATTTATAAGTCTTAAGGTTCTAATATCCCTAACTGCAATGTGAAACTTTTATTTGCTAAGAAACTCACTAAACTCACTAAAGTTGGGTTGTTTTTATTTGTCAATATTCTTCATAACAATGGTTATTAACGAAGCACTAAGAAGTTTGCTTAAATAATATATTTATTAAGCTGGTTTTGAGTTATATAAAATCTAGTTCTTGGTGATGAGAGAGGAATCCTTACTCTTGATGTAACTGAGGCTGAGTTTTAAGGAGCTTCCTTTGTCAAAAGATAAGGTGTCTAATTTGTACTTTTATTCCTATTATCTTCTGAATCAAATATTTGTAGATAAGACTTAGTAGTCATTCTTGGAATTATACAAGGAGAAAATGATCTCTTTGTAGGAGTCTAGTATATTTGTTCCAAGCATGGTAAAATGTAGGGATTTCCTGGAAGATGGCTGATCAGGGCTGAAGTCAAAAATAGCTTTGAACTGTTTCGCACTGAAGATTTATCACAAAAGTACACCGCTTTGAGATATATTAACCAGATGTCCAGAATGCCACTTTGGTTCTTTCATCTTATCCAAAGCCTATCAGAAGAAATGGGAAAGGGATAAAATGAGGTGCTGTGCATCTATAAAATAGGATAAAAGGACAAACCTTCAAGGTCCCTGAGGTTGATGAGGGAAGTTATTAACATCAAAGAATTGAAAGCTGATAACATAGCTGCTGAAATTTCGTCAATTATATGTAAGCAATGAATAGTAACTATCATATGACTGGTACAGATATTGGAGGCAATAATTTTTATCAGAAAACTGTGTTAAATTTTATTTGGTTTCAAATTTTCACATTGATCTTGGAGCAGTTCCCGGTTCATACCATGTTTGCTCTTGTAACGTTATCTATTTGGGTATTTTATAAAAGCTAGTGCTTGTTATTTATTTTTCTTTTAGAATAAGGTAGTCATAATACAAAATGTTCATTTGGAAAAAAATTAAGATAACGTTTTCAATTAATTATCATAAATCATACTTAAACAGCTTGTGGGTGATAACTTTGCAGATTTGAACTGTTTAAAATGTGTCAGAGTTCACCTTTCTCGTGGTAGCAAATAAAAATAAAAATAAGAAATAATTCCATAGTCATGTTGCTTTTCTTTTTTGTAATAAATTATTTTTATCATACAGAAAACATGTAACAAACAGATATAGCCTGACAATCTAGAATCTACAGTGATAGTATCTTGCCATCTTTTTTAGCTTTTTTTTTAGAGAAATGAAGCAAAAAGAATTAACAAAGAAATAATATAATAATATTAATGTTAATAAAGTGAATAAGAAAATAATGCAATAGTAGTCCCCTTATATTATTCTTCAGTTCCACTTATTTCTATGCTTTTCCATTAACAATTTTATAATTATTTTCCAATTTATATTTTTAATCATTTACTTCATATAGATCTATCAACAAGCTATATGTAGTATGATTTTCTTTTATATTTATATATTTACATACATGCATCATTTACATTCTCTGTAACATTCTGGAATGTTTTTGTTCATTTGATCTTAGGTTTTAAAATATATCTACGTTGAGATAAATATTTCTAATTTATTGATTTTAACTACAATGCAATGTTGGTTCATCTAAGTATTTTTTTTAAACTATGTATGCATTCCTCTACTGATGGAAATGTATATTTTGTTGACTTCAGGATATGCAATTTTGCAGTCTCTGGAATCTGAATTCAGTGCTAACAATGACAAACATATTCTCTGTCTTCACTTTGTAAAACAAAGGTCAGCAAACTTCTATAAAGAGCCAGACAGTAAACAGCTCTGGGGGCTGTGCCATTTTTGTCATACCTATTCAACTTTGCCATTGTAGTGTGAAAGCAGCATAGGCAATAAATAAGTCCATAGACATGTTTGTGTTCTAGTTAAACATTAATTATGGACATTGAAATTCAAATTTTAGGTAATTTTATGTGTCACAATATATTTTTTCTCCTTTTAATTATTTTTCAACCATTTACAAATAGAATATTCTAAGTTCATGAGCCATATAAGAACAGCAAAACAGGACAAATTTGGCCAACTGACTATAGTTTGCTAATACCCTGTATGTGGAAAATGAGAAATAAATTAATGAAATAATAGCACAATTTACTACAGAATGATGAGTGCTCTGAAGGACAGATGTGTAGAGATTTCTGAGAGCATAAAACAGAATGTAGCTGGTGGTAGAAGTGAGAAAATGGGTTGATCTGATTCTGAAGGGCACTGATTTTGATAACTTTTTTTCCATTTGGAATGAGAAATAGGTGTTTAGTGAATGAACGAAGACTAAGCAACTGTCTGTAAAATAGTTCAAAAACGACACATTCCTCTCACATCTACTTTATTCCAGATGGAACAAGTTAAAATGAATCAAAGCAGCATTTGTGGAAATAAGCAGCATATAAACAAAGAAGGTCAGTTTCAGACACTTCTTCAAAGTAACTTCTTACCATCTATTCAAATAAAATCCAAACTTTAATGGAAAGTATATTTAAGGAACGGAAGAAATGCAGGTCCAAAATCCAGGTTCCAAGTTCAGGTCCAAAGTGCAATTATGTCAAGCTAAAAAGCTTCTGCACAGAAAAGGAAACAATCAACATGCTGCAGAGACAACCCATAGAATGGGAGAAAATATTTGCAAATTATCCATCTGACAAGAGGTCAATACCTGAAATAAATGAGGAGCTCAAATAACTCAATAGGAATAAAAACAAATAATTCAATTTCAAAATGGGCAAAAGATATGAACAGACATTTCTCAAAAGGAAACATATAAACGGCCAATAGGTATATGGAAAAATGCCTAACATCATTAATCATCAGAGAAATAGAAATCAAAACTACAGTGAGAAATCATTTGCCCAAGTTAGAATAGTTTTCTCCAAAAAGATAACAAATGCTGGTGGTGGGAATGTAAGCTAGTACAGCCACTATGGGGAACAATATGGAGATTCTTCAAAAAGCTAAAAATAGAACTGTCACATGATTCAACTACTGGGATCCCACCACTGGGTATATACCCTAAAGAAAAGAAATTAGTATATTGAAGCAATATCTGCACTCCCATGTTTATTGCAGAACTATTCACAATAGCCAAGATATATAATATATCCAAGTATTAGTCAATGCAAAACAACAAAATTTGGTATATGTACACAATAGACTATGATTCAAGCATCAAAAGGAATGTAATCCTGCCATTTGCAACAACATGGATAGAACCAAAGGACATTATGTTAAGTTAAATAAACCAGGAATAGAAAGACAATATGATATGTGGGAGCTAAAAATTATTCAACAAAGATAGACAGTAGAATGATGGTGGCCAGAGACTGGAAAGAATATTGAGGAAGGTGGGATGAAGAGGGAATGGTTGCTGAATACGAAAGTATAGTTGGTAGAAGGAATAGCATCTAGTGTTTGCTAGTACATTATGGTGACTACAGTTAACAGTAATGTATTGTTTATTTTAAAATAACCTAAAGAGTAAAACTAGTGTTCCTAACACAAAGAAATGGTAAATGCTTGAGGTGATAGATACACCAATTACCTTGCTTTGATCATTACACACTGTAACCTTGTATCAAAATATCACATGTACCCCATGAATATGGGCAATTAGTATGTAGCCATAAGAATTACGAATATATTTTTTAAAAGTTCATATGAAGAACTGAGGTCCACAGTCAATATCTATGATAAAGTGAAGGCTAGGTCCAGTTCTAAGGGCTGGCTCAAAGTCTGTGTCTAAGCATAAGGACTATGTCCAAGGTCAAAGTCCAAGGTACATTTGGATCTGGTCCAAGTTCAAGGACCGGGTCTAATATCAGGTCTAAGATCTAGGTCAAATTTATTTCCATGTTCAAGGTTCAATGTCCAGGATAAGGTAAAGATCCAGGGTCAAGACCTTAGTTTTAAGATTCAGGTTCACATCTAAGTCTAGGATTGAGGTTTGTGTTGAAGTTTCAGGTCTAAGGTCACATGCAGGTCAAGATCTGAGATTCAAGTTTATTAGTCGTCTAGGTCCAACGTCAATGACTAAAGCCCAAGTCCACAACCATGGAGCATAATTAAGGTCAGATTCGAGTTTCTGGATGAATGCAGTGTTAAGTTTTAGGCCCCATATTCAGTTCCAATGTCCAAATTCAGGTACTGAGTTCAAGTTAAAGTATAGTCAAGGCTTACATCAAGGTCTGAGATCCAGGTCTAGGTCTCATGTCTGAGTTTGAAATCATGGTTCAAGGTAAGTTTAAAAGGTCCAGGTCCAATTCCAATGTTCTTATTCAGTATAGCTTCATGGTCCATGTCCATAGTCAAGATCCAATATACACACCCTAGGTCCATTTCAGGTTCATGACTGGGGCACCTTTCCAACATCCCGGATTAGATCCATGTCTAATGTCAGATCTAAATTCCAGATAAATGTATGTTCGGAGTTTTTATTCCCTATTTTTTCTCATTATATCTTCTTTATGATATGTGTCAATTCTTCCAGATTGCATCCCCTTTTTCTGTTTACATTCCAATCTAACATAAGCTAATTCCCTAGGATTTTTCCTCCTTCTAGACCATTAATTCTTTTATTCACCTCCTTTGACACCCACTAATTCTTGCAAATATTCAGCCCTCATTCTTCGCTTTCTCCTGTCTTGTGATACATGCTGATTCTCCAGTATTTTCTTAAGTTTTGTGATATCAATAAAGCTCTTAAGAATGCTTTCTGTCTTTCTATGTAGGACTGAAAATTGGCCTTGGAACAAGGATCTCGTCTGAATAAGATTGCTGCATCTAGACGAAGACTCATCCTTTAAGTGAAGAAGATCATGGTGACAGGTGTACCCCTATAAGGTGAACAAACATCATCCAGAGTCAGGATTTTAATACTTAATGAATCCTACTATATTGGTACTATATATAATTGGTGACTCTGCTTCCCCAGCTACCCCCATCCACTAGCTGTAGGATTTATGAATATACAGATTAGAAATTCTTAGTATGTTAATTCCTGTAGGATATGAAGGCCTTTTCTGGGAGGTAACTAGCTGTCCCTGGCTGGAAGGAGAATAAGACAGAAGAGGAAGAGAGATGTGGAAGAAGGAAAGTCCCAGAAGGACTTTATGCACCTTTGCTGGCTAAAAAGGGGGCAGAGAGAAATGCAGGTGTCCTTGAGAAGCTGAGAGAAGCTGACAACTAACTAGGAAACTGAGATAGCATCCCCACCATTAAGGAGTAGAATTCTGCCAACAACCCGAACAAGCTTGAAAGCAGAGTCTCTCCTACAACCTCCAGGAAGGAGACACTGAATTTTGCTTAGCAAGACCTGAAGCAGAGAACCAATGATCCATAGTGTATCTGAATAGCTAACCTGAAGAACTATGAGAATAAATGTGTGCTGTTTTAAGGGTCTGATTTGCGGTAATTTGCTCAGGATGCAATAAAAAACCTCAATATTTATCAAATCAGCAATAAAAATACTTTGCTTTCAGTGCTTTTACTTTTTTCTATTTAAAAAAAAACTTTTTGTTAAAATATAACATATATACAGAGAAGTCCACAAATAGCAAATGCAAAGTGCTTAATGAATTTTTAATAACTGAATACATTAGTGCATCCAAAGTCCAGACCAGACAATAGTATATTGTCAGCATCCCAGGAGATCCCTGCTGTGCTTTCTTCCGCAGCTCCTTGACATCAAATACATAAACAAATTTGTCCTCTTTCTGTACTCTACATAAATGGAATCAACATGTCTACTGTCTTATGTCTGGTTTCTGTCAATCAACTTTGTGTCTGTAAGATATATCCAAATTGTTTTGTATGATTATAGATTGTTCATTCTAATTGCTCCATGGTATTGCATTATATGGTTATATAGAAATTTATTTATCGTTTCTGCTATTGAGGGATATTTGGGTAACTTTCAGTGTTTGGCTTTATGAATAGTGCTGCTATGAACATCTAATATATGTCCTGAAGCCAATGTCTTGTATACACTATTCTTGGATATATATGTAGAAGTGGAATACTGAGCAATTTAAAATTTCAGTGTGTTTTACTGAAATGCAGATAAGGAATTGAGGAAATATACTATGTAGCTATATAAAACAATGTAGAAGATCCACAAGTATTGATGAGAAAATTTTTAAAAATATGATTTAAATGAAAAAAGGTACAAAACAGGGTACATTATAATTTGTGTAAAAGTGAGATAAGAAAATATATTATTATTCGCTTTTATATTTATGCAGAAACCCCTGCAGAATAAACAAGACACTAATAAATGTTGCTACATTCAAATACATGGGTGATGGTAGGAATCTAAGAAGATGGTGCCAGAAGTAGAAGAAAACTTTTTCATGCACATACCTAAACACACACACACACACACACACATTTATATATGTGGATATATAGATTATATATATATATATATATATATATTTGTGTGTGTGTGTGTGTGTGTGTGTGTGTACATAGTTTTTTGAACTACGGGAATGTACTGTCTACTCAAAAGTTAAAATGATAGTCTTAAGGGCCTGAGTCTCTATAAAGGCGATATTCCCTTTTTAAACATGGTTACATTTGGCCGTAGAAATTCACAGAAAATGTCCCACTTTCTAGTCAATTTCCTAGACAGTAGTTACCAACTTTAACTTTAAAAAAATATATAACCCCATCCCTCTCATTTAAAAAAATATAGTAAGAAAACTGAGACACAGAATAGTGAGGTATCCCCCAGCTCTAGAGTTGCAGTTCATTCAGGGCAACCACCGTCATCCCTGGGGAGTGCTCCAGTTCTCTCTCTGAAATAAAGGTGGCTAGAAGTATAGCTTTGTTTCAAAATAAGAAAAAAATAAAAAAAGAAAGAAAGGAAAAGAAAAACCAGAAGCGAGTGAAGCAGTTTTTACAGCTATAATTATACTTTTAAAATACTCTTATTTTATTTAAGATTCTAAAGGAAAAAATCCTGAATCCAGTTTTTCCTGATTCAAAACCATGGCAGTGCTCCCAGGCTGAAATTTCAAGAAAGGGAACTTAGCAAGTTGTCTGTAAGACCTGCTGTGTATTATTCAAATGGGAATCAATACAAATCTAAGAAATCAAGGGTTGTCTCTCCGGAGGCCAAATAATGAACACTTTTGTTTTCTCATAATACAGCTTCTAAGGCAGCCTGGCCTCCTGAGAGGAGCAGTCTTGTGGCTGGGCTCTGCCAGCTGATGCTGCTGGACTTCCCACGACACCACTTCTCCTCATCTCTCTTGGCTCTGTCAAGCTGAAAAGTACAGAGATATAGAGCCACCTACTCTACTCACACATAAAGCCAAAAGACATTATAGTGTGAAAGTGACTTACCAATTTCTGGCCCCAAGTCAAAGCTCAGTAAAAGCTTGTACTCCTCCTTTCCAATCATAGTCATAAATCTGGCTTCTTCTGCACAACAGGCCTTCATAATTGATGGCTATATTTCAAAGACAAAATAGTCAATATACCAGGCAGACCTCCCCATCCATTTCTCGTAAGCCATGCGTGTAATTTATGACTCTTCTAACTTATCATCACCCTAGGAATGTATTGATTTTTTTTTAAGCAAATAGTCGACATCTGTGATTGCTGGCTCCAAATGGGACTGATATTTAAACAGCAAAATCATTTCAGCCTTTACATTTGTAAGTGATCAGCAATTCCCATTATTTCACCCCACTTTCTTCAAGTTTCCAGCTGTGAGAGATTCTGTGATTTACAGCCTTCATATCAAGGGGAATAAATCAGCATTTCTTTAGTTCAGAAGTTCTGTTGAGTGTCATAGTCAAAAAAATTCTAAAGATGTCCACCTTGAGATTCCTGCCCCCGGTATTAAATCAAACATGAACGTAGATACTACTCCGAAAGAACTTTGTAGATATAAATAAGGTTGCTAATCAGCTGACCTTAAAATAGGGAGATTATATGAGTAGGCCCAATGTAATCACAAAGCGCCTTTAAAAGCAGAAGAGGAAGGCAGAAAAGTCATTCAGTGAGATGTGGCAGAAGAAAAAGTCAGATGAGATGAAACAGAAGGTGAGGACATGGAGATTTTGACTGTAAGAAATACTTGACCCATTATTACTGTCTTTGAAACTGGAGGAAGAAGGGCATGCATTAAATAATGGGTTTATCCTCTAGCAGCTGAGAATAATCCCAATCTGATACCAACAGAGCAGCAGAAACTTTTGTCCCACCGCCACAAAGACCTAAATTAATTCTGCTGACAACCTGAATTAGCTTGATAGCAGATTCATCCCCAGAACCTACATAAAAGGATATAGGCTGGCCGCAGTGGCTCACACCTGTAATCCCAGCACTTCGGGAGGCTGAGGCCAGTGGATCACGAGGTCAAGAGATCGAGACCATCCTGGCCAACATGGTGAAAGCCCAAAAATTAGCTGGGCATGGTGGCGTGTGCCTATAGTCTCAGCCACATGGGAGGCTGAGGCAGGAGAATCACTTGAACCTGTGAGGCAGAGGTTGCAGTGAGCTGAAATTGTGCCACTGCACTCCAGCCTAGCAACAGAGTGAGACTCCATCTGAAAAAAAATTTAAAAAAGGATATAGCCCTAGAAGCAGGATAGTTTTTGCTTTTTTTTGCTTTTTATTTTATTTTATTTTATATTTTTTATATTTTTGTATACAAAAAGTATGCCCAGCTAATTTTTGTATTTTTAGTAGAAAGGGCTTTTCACTATGTTGGCCAGGATGGTCTCGATTTATTGGTCTCATAATCCACCTGCCTTGGCCTCACAAAAAGCTGGGATTACAGGCATGAGCCACCACACCCAGCCAGTTTCAGATTTTTGACATCTGCAGTAGAGAAACAGCTAATTCAGAATAAGTCTGAACTTCTCACCTACACAACTGTGAGGTAATAAAAGGATATTGCTAAATGTATACTTATTTGTTATGGGAGATATAGAAAACTAATACAAACATAATCCAAAAAGAGAGAATCCTTCCCAACTCATTTTATGAGACCAACATCATCCTGATACCAAAACCCGGCAGAGACTCAACAAGAAAAGAAAACTTCAGGCCAATATCCATGATGAACATAGATGCAAAAATCTTCAATAAAATACTGGCAAGCCGATTGCAACAGGACATCAAAAAGCTTATCCATCACTATCAAGTCGGCTTCATC